>QGSO01000442.1:0-133982 GCA_011037825.1 Carya cathayensis
AAACATCACCCTCATATAAAGAGTTTTGTGTTTTGTCTTCAAAGCAGGCTCTCAAAATCAATTATTTTGAACAAAGTAGGGAGAAACAATAGTTTTAAAAACTAAGGAATCAAAAAGTGCAAGTGGATGAGAAAAAAAAACCCTACAAACTATAAGTGCAGTGTAGAAAGGAAATATAACTCTAAGTTGAATGGTTATGACCTGTAGTTGGTAGAAAAATCTATTATATGAGATAGAACTATAGTCACTGTAAGAAAAATTATAAATTTGTTTTTTAAAAAAGACACTAATTAGTAGTTCTCTTTGTCTTACTGGTAAAATAACAAAAATAAATTGTAGCTCTCTTGGAGCTTCCTCGTAGCATGCCACGAGATCCAAGGTTCATATACTATTAATTTGATCAGACCTGAGGGTACAATATAGTTTGGTTGTGGCAAACTTGGTCCCTATAATTATATGGGATAGAACTCAAATAGTTTTCTTCCAAAGAACTAATGTGATAAATTAACGTCTGCTCACCTGTGGACTAATCAACTTTGTATGATTATGCTGTCATATTCATTCTCACCCATTTGGCTTAAAAAATATGCTTAGGAGTGTTAAAAAAAAGGGTGAACGGTTAAACTGGACTGAACCGGTGGGTTTGGTCCAGCGCCAAGTTTGGTTCGGTCAAGTATCGGTTTTATTCTTTTTAAAACCGGTCAAAATTGCTCTGGTTCCGGTTTTTATTTTTCTAAAACTGGATCGGACCGGTTCATATATATATTTTAATTTTTAATTTTTTATATTGTATATACTTTTTATATGTAATATATAATTATATATAAAATAGTTTTGTATCATATGATAAATTACTAAATAATATAATATTAAATTTTAAAATCTTATATCACTATGGTTTATTACATTATTAGTTATACTAAAACTATATCACTATAGTCTATAATACAATTATAATATATATTATAATATACTACAATATATTATCATTATAGTATTATATACTATATTATATATATTATATAATATAATATAATATATTAAAACTAAAAAATCAAACCGAACCGAATCGAAAACTGATAAAATCAAAGTACCGGTTTAGGAGGGTAACCGGTACGTAATCGATCTTGAAAAATACAAAACCGGTACAAACCGGTTTGGTCCTAAATTTTGTCTAAAACCAGACCGATTACACCCCTAAATATGCTTTAAAACATAATGAAATGTTCACATAGTTTAGTCTAATTATCACAGCAATAGAAATCAAACACATTTTTGGTGGTTAAACAAGTGGAAGCTAAACAAATAGAGGTAGCTTTACAGAGGGATCATGAAGATTTTAAGTATCATTGGCCAAATTGCAAATTAATGCGAGCAGTCAAACTTTGGAGAATCTTTTTTTTTTTTCCTAAAAAATATCTTTTGCTTGCAAGATTATAAACAACAAGATGAGCACATGCTGATAATGTTAACAATAAAACACACTAGATTGGCAACATGTGCATTAGGGATTGTATCAGAATTCCTTACTGGATTTAGGAGGTGGAAACACAAATCCTTAGGGGATGTATCAGAATTCCTTACTTGAATACTTTATCAATCTGGCTTGAAACTCTCCCTCTTAAGTACTGCTTTCTTCCCTCTTTTTTTTTTCGCTTTATCTTCTGCCTTGATCATAAACAAAAAAAAAAATCAATACATGCAACAAGTTCCTCAAGGAAAAAGAATATATATCTTTTGATGATCTTGAGCTCTGTTATATTACATATGTGTGTGTGTGTGTGTGTGTGTGGTTTTGCCCACAAAAGGTTAATATAGCATCAAGATTATAGTAGATGATATGAGTAACCATATATTTTCATTTGACTATTATTACATAGTATCACTAATTAAGGGGGTCTGTCTCATACATGAGGAAAAGTATTACACTACTAACTAATGATTAAATTCATATAATTTTGTGGAAAGGGGAGTTAAAGTTTGTTCTATGGCTACGGGACTTGGCAAAGAGTCTTGAAACTTTTTATGCCCCAACCAAACTCATTCATTCTACGCACTCCTCTCTCTACGGATTGTATGTAGCAAACAACCACCAAGATTGCGTTCTAGACTCTGTTTGTTTTACGAGCAATATGAGTCAATAACATGCTTTTCTAGATCCACTAATTTGTACAAATGTTGTTATTTTAACATATGCAAATTGCATTACAAACCTCACACCTACTGGCATTTGAAGGGGACGGTAGCTCTACGACAATTCAGGTTGATGGTAGCTCAAAGTTACAGGGGTGACAACTCAGGTTATTGAATATTTGAAGGGTCGATAGCTTAGAGCATCGTCTACCTCCTCACGCAATCCATTTTAATTTTTCGCATGATGTTCATGTTCAACATGTTACAATTATTTATATTAGTTTAAATTTCATGGATCTCATGTCGCATAAAACACATAAGCTATTTTAAGTTCAAGTGCAAGATAAGATTAGATCAGTTAATCAAATGGCCTTTTACTTCATTTTTAGGGTGGATGTGCAAGTCACGAACTCAACCCTTGCTGCAGCGAGATGTGGGGCCGGTGCACAACCTTGCACGCTAGGTTCAGTGTGTGGGCTAGTCAGATCAGTCAGATAATCAGTTAATTTAGATAAATTAAGACAATCACGTATAGTATGAGCATCAACATGATATGACAAGAATTTTATTCTTTCAGCATGAAAAAAATTATGAAATGCCTTTTTATTTATTATGTTTACATTTTGGTGAATTCTTACTGTGTCTTTGACTTATTTTAATTTTTATTTCTTTTTTTTTAACCTTCCTAGAGAGGAGAATAAGGACTATGAGCAGGCGGGCCAAGTTTAGAAGGAGCAGACCAATGAACCTTAGACTATATTTATGGTTTCGTTTTTATTTAGTTGGTTTGGAAACTTGGATATTACTATTGTTGGGGAAGGAGAAGTTCTTGCTCTTTATAAGGTTCCAATGGGGCTCCAATTGTATCATTAACTAGTCATTTTGTAGTATAGGCCATGTGTTTTGAACCTTCCATTGGGGCATTACAAATGGTATCAGAGCCTATCTAAACTAGAAATGTGGAACTTGAGCCATGCTATTTACAACAAACAAGCCTGACGAGGATGTCGGGAATTGAAAGGGGGTAGATTGTGATACCCTCATATAATAAGATTCAGGGTAGGTAGTGTATGAGATCCCACATTGCTTGGAAATGAGAAGTTCTTACTCTTTATAATGTTCCAATCGTGCTTCAATTGTATCATTAACTAGTCCTTTTGGAATATAGGTTATGTGGTTTGGACCTTCCATTGGGATGTTACAGTTACCTTGCCCAGTTTGTGCTTCAGGAATAGAGTATCGTCTGAGTGGATTTGTTGAAAGTTGTACTTCTTCATTGCCAAACTGAATTGCCCAGACCATGCTCGGGGTGATTGTTTCAGTCCATATAAAACTTGTTGCAACTTGCATGCAACCCCGGTGTTAGAGGATGTCGTGTACCCAAGAGGGATGTCCATGTAGACTTCCTATTGGAGATTGCCGTGAAGGAAGGCATTCTTTACATCAAATTTATGTAACGGCCAGTCAACGTTAGCTACAAGAGATAGCAATATTCTCACAGTATTTAGTTTAGCAACAGGCGAAAAAGTTTCTTGATAATCCACCCCATATGTCTAAGTATAGCCTTTTGCCACCAATCTCGCTTTGTACCATTCAATTGACCCATCTGCTTTATGTTTGATGGAGAACACCCATTTGCAACCTACTGGTATCTTCCCTTTAGGTAATGGAACTAGAGACCATGTGTCATTCTTTAGTAATGCCTGCCTCAATTTCTTCCTCCATTGTCTGAGTCCATTTAGGATCAAATAGAGGTTCTTGAACACTAGTTGGGACATGACTTGAGGAAAGTACATGTTCAAAAGCTTTGGGAGTTTTGGATAGTCTCATAGTGGACACGTAGTTGGCAATTGAATATTTTGATCTCCGCTCCTCGATATCCGGAGAGTACCTATTTGGTGGCTTGCCATGATTGTGTCTAAAAGGTAATGTGTATCCAACAGGAGTATCTATGCCATTCATATATGAAGATGTGTCAAGATTGCTTACCTTAGGAATATTCTTAGGAGATGGGTCTGCGGATATTGGAGAGGGGGGAAACTCGATTCACCTTCTGGAGATGTATAAGTCTCTGGAGCCGCACTTGGCCCTGAAGGCTCCTTCAGCCCTATATTTGGCTCTTCACTAGTCACTATTTGAAAGTTTGGCCAATCAAGGCATGACCAATTTTGTTTTTCATCACGTATCTGCCCCTAAAGACAAGAATTGGTAGTCGGGGAGAAATAGTTGTCAGACTCTAGAAATGTGACATCCATGGTCACATAGGTACTTTTAGTATAGGGATTGAGCACCGGTATCCTTTTTGTGTACAGCATAGCCCAAAAAAAGACATCTGACGGAGCAAGGATCAAGCTTCGTGCATTAATTCTTATGGAGGTGCACATAAACGACGCAGCCAAATACTCAAGGGGGAAGCATTAGGATTGTGGGTAGAGGAACATGAGATGCTAGAGCTTGGAGAGGAGTCTTAAAATTCAAGACTTTGGAGGGTATCCGGTTGAGTAAATGTACAACTATAGCAACTGCATTAGGCCAGTATCGGTTAGGTACCGACTGAGTAAAGCCTCTGCAATTTCAAGAATATGGCGATTTTCTGCTTAGATAGACCATTTTGTTGAGGGGTCTGCGGACATGTGGTCTGATGAATAAGGCCATGTTGTTCAAAATAGGCATGGAAGCACTGATTGACATATTCACCACCATTATCGGAGTGGAGAACGTGTAGTTGGGAAGAAAACTAATTTTGTATCATAGCATAGAACCAGTGAAACGCCTGGAAAACTTCATCTTTATTTTTTCATTTGGTAAAACCAGGTCATGCGAGTACAATTATCAACAAAGATAACAAACCAACGAACACTAGAGCTAGTAGAAACAGAAGAAGGTCCCCAAACATCAGAGTGAGCTAAAGGAAACAGAATAGTATTTTTATTCATGCTCAATGGGTAAGAAGTACGATGACTTTTGGCTAAAATGTACGTATCATATTTAAAGTCAGTAATCACTAAATGTAAAATAAGATAAGGAAACAAGTGTTTTAAGTAACCAAAAGAAGGATGCCCCAACCGGCGATGCCATAGCCAAATCAGTCGTTCTCTCCCATCTCCCCGTATGTGATGAGTACGGCCCATGCTGAAATCATCCATGTAGTATAATCTCCCCCCTTCTCTTAGTACCACCCCCAATTATCTCATTGGTGAGAATATCCTAAAGAAGACAGAAGGATGGATAAATAAGTACAGCACAATTTAAGTCTATAGTAACTTGACTAACAAAAATTAATTTATGCAAAAGTGACGACACGAGTAATGTGTGAGATAATGTAAGGGAAGGAGAGAGAGGCATAGAGCCAGCACCTATAACCGGAGAGAGGACTCTATTAGCATTTGCAACACTAGTTCGTTGTGATGGAGATTGCTGGATAAAATCTATGGCGTCAAATGTTATGTGATCGGTAGCGTTGGAGTTGAGTAGCGAGGAACCACGATCACTGTCCAAGCAAAAGGTAACAAGGGCAAAACCAAATTTACCTAAATCAGAGGGAGGACCCATATCGTGGGGAGACACGGCTGGTGGTATCAAGGTCAAGTGGGGTTTGACTGTCACCATACCTGCCTTACCCATGTGTCCATCAGTGTCGATGGCATCCCATTTTTTTAGGGCCTGAACATCTTGCCACCAATCGGGATACCTATGTAGTTTGAAGCAATTCTTGCATGTGTGTTTGGAAAACATGCAATGAGAGCACGCTGACCCATAAGTGACCCCGTGAGACTTGGAAGTAGCAGCAACTTTTTAGTGTACAGAGAAGACCTAGTAGAAGTTTCAGACTTTTGGTGGCCAAAACCATGCCGAAGATATGGTCTAGGTTACCGGTGGTCATGACCGCTTGTCGAAGTGCCTTCCTATGAACATGAACGTAGGCATGCTCAATGGAAGGGAAGGGCTACATCTAGAGCACATCGCCGTGGATGTTATCAAGACGGTTATCAAGCCCATCCAGGAAGGTTTACACACGATCCTTTTGGACAAGATTTTAGTGTTGGATGTCAGTGGTGCACCCCATTAGGTTTGGTCGATGGAAGTCAATCTCCTGCCAAAGGCCCTGCAGCTTGATGTAGAATTTCTTAAGAGAACCACCAGCTTGTAGCTGACAGATCACATGTCGCGGGAGGTCATAGACTTGAGAGGTGTCGATGTCATCAAAGTATGTTGTAGCAATGGCATCCCAAACTGATTTTGCTGTGCGGAATTGGATGAAATTGCCAATGAGAGCCGGTTCCATAGAATTAATCAACCACCCTGATGATGGCATTGTCTGTGCGTCATTTTCAAAAGGTTGGTTCGGTCGAAGAACGTGGAGGGAAATCTCCATTGATGTAGCCCAATTTGTCTTTGCCGAAGATGTATATCTTGAAAACTTGTGTGACGCCCACAAATCCTCACGTACGGACACGGGGAAATTGAGACGTCCGGATGGTAACAACCCGGGTCACCACCCTATCGACAAGTGCCAAGTGTGTGCAAGCGACAAATGTGCACGAAGAAATACGCAGCGGATAGCAAAGATATATAACTAAGTACCAGAATTTTCTTCTTAATTTAATACAAAGTTGTTCAATCATACATAATAAAATATTACAAGTACAAATATTGTTTCAAAACCAAATACAAAGCATGAACTCCAACTCAATAGACGGAGCCGCATCCTCGGGCTCAGCCTCCTCCTCGATTTCTGCATCAAAATCTACGGTACCAAAAATGGTGCCGTAGGTAAGTAAGATCCAAACGCCACTAGATAAACAAAAACATATTAACTCAAACAATATGCACGAAAGAATGCAATGCACATCACTCGTAATACCCATCTTTCCACGCACGCCAAAAATCCCATTTTGGCCCAAAACATATCCTTTAATCATATCCTCTCTATTATCCCATACAATGGCCCAATAACAAATCCATCAGAGCACTGTAGGCGGGAATCGCAGGCGGGACTTTACCACCATTCCTGCTTACCACCGTCCCTACTCACCACCGTAGGCGGGATTCTACCACCGTCCCTACTCACCACCATAGGCGGGATTCATAGGCGGGATTCTACCACCGTCCCTGCTTACCACCGACCCTACTCACCACCATAGGCGGGATTCACAGGCGGGATTCTACCACCGTCCCTGCTTACCACCGTCCCTACTCATCACCTAACTCAAACCAGTCAAACCAATCGTTCACATATATCATGAATCATTTCTCGCTAACAAACCCAGTTTTCATTCGCAAACAATGTACATGCATGCAACTACACGAAAACTGGGTTTTCCCTTTTTTAAACATGAAAATGTGTGCAATACACAATGCAAATATCAAGGCATACATATCTCAAACAAATATCAACATCAACCAAATCAACTCCGTCCTCAATCCATCCAACCCCCGAACTCCTCGGACTCAGTTCGGAATCAACCAACCAACCAGATAATTTATTGTAAGAGCAAAATATATTTAAATCTAAAAGTAGAGTTTGGAAAATATTTACAGCGCTATAAGATATTTTTTGAAAGCTCGCGGAGTTGCAAACGGCGGAGGAAAAGCAACGTAACAGTGTATTTCACACTGTGGCCGTGGGTAATAAATTACCCACTTTCGAACGGGGACAAACCAAGACACGAAATTGATAGGGAATGGCCTTGAGATATTTATGAAGCGAAAGGAAGTGAGCTTTGGCCCTGGGTGGCGGTGGAAGTGCAAAAAGGGGCTGATCGGAGTTGAGCTTGTACGAGCTGCTCCGGCAACGGATCAGGGCCGAAATTAGGTGGGTTAGGATGGCAAGAGGTAGGAGAAGAAGCTGTGAAGAGATGGTGGCCGGAGGTGGTGCGACGGCGCCGGAAATGGTGAAAAATCGTGCAACTTGGAGGAGCTCGTGGTGGCTAACGGTGGCTCGGATGGAGGTGAAACTTGGTGGGGATGTTCACCGGTGAGAGGGGAAGAAAACTGGGTGGGTGGTGTAGGCCACGCCGCCAGCGAGCGGCGGTTCTGGGCGGAGAAAGAAATCGGCAACAGGGGAGAAAACAGGGCAGGGGCAGCAACTTCCAGGGGCTCGTGGCGGCTAACGGCTGGTCCGATGGCTCTGAAAATTGGTGGAGATGAACTCTGGTGGGAGGGGAAGAGAATGGTGGGGGTGGTGTACGACACCTCCACCGGACGGCGGAGAAACGGGCGGTCAAAGAAGGGGCGGCGGGAAGGAGAAAAGGAGAAGGAGAGCACGGGGAGAGAGAGAGCCGAACGGAAGAAGAAGAAGAAAAAGAAAGAAAAGAAAGAAAAAGGAAGGAAAAGAAAAAAAGAAAAAGGAAAAGGGAAAAAGAAAAGAAATGAGGTCCAATCCTCACTTCCGGAATCCAAAAACTGATCCGCCGAAAACGATATTAAAAACATAAAACGACTAAAATAAATTAAACACCACATCAAATAAAATAAAAACCAATTAAAATACATTAATTTAAAATAAATAAACCAATATATTAATTAAACTAAAAACATTCCTTCAGTGAAAATATACGTAAAAGGGGGTCATCACATCCTCCCCCCCTTGAAACATTTTTTTTTTTTTTGCAAGACCAAACACCAACTTGAAACAAGCCATATAACTCCACATAAAACCAACTGCAACCAAGATTAAGAAACGTACCGTCATTACTCAAACAAGTAGGGGTACTGCTCCCTCATGTCCGCTACTCGCTCCCAAGAGAAATCTTGAGCTAACGGATTTCCCCAGGCCACCTTAACCAGAGGTATCGTCTTGGACCTCAACTATTGCTCCTTCCAATCCATGATCTGCGACGGAACAACCTCATAAGTAAGGTCCGGTTGTAACTGAATACTCTCTAGGTCGACAAAGCGTGGCTCTTGTTGACCAAAACTCTTCTTCAAGGATGACACGTGAAAGACATCATGAACATCCCCAAAATAATCTGGCAAAGCAACTCTATAAGCAACGGACCCTATCTTCTCCAAAATCTGGAAAGGGCCGACATACCTCGGATCCAGTTTCCTCTTTTTACCAAAATGCTTAACTCCTCTCATGGGAGAGACTTTGAGATAAACCCAATCACCTTCTTCAAAAGATAACTCTCTCCTCCTGGTATCAGCGTAGCTTTTCTGACGACTCTGAGCTGACGCCATTTTATCCCTGATGATCCGAACTTGGCCTTGCATCTCTTGAATTATTTCGGATCCAATTAACCTACTCTCCCTGACTTCATCCCAACACAAAGGCGATCTGCACTTCCTCCCATAAAGAGCTTCATAAGGAGCCATCTGAATGGTCGCATTGAAGCTATTATTATACGCAAACTCTATGAGCGGCAAGTGATTTTCCCAACTCCCTTGAAATTCCAAGACACATGCTCGCAACATATCTTCAAGGGTCTGAATGGTGCGCTCCGATTGGCCGTCCGTCTGCGGGTGATATGCAGTACTGAACTTCAGCTTAGTACCCAATGCTGCCTGCAAAATTTTCCAAAATTGAGACATGAACCTTGGGTCTCGATCCGACACTATACTCTTCGGTATGCCGTGCAACCGCACTATCTCTTTCACATACAGGTGAGTCAACTTACCCAAGGAATCAGTATTATTAACAGGCAAGAAGTGTGCACTCTTCGTTTACCGATCAACAATCACCCAAACATAATTTTTCCCACTAGGAGTCCTCGGCAAACCCACTACAAAATCCATCGTGATGTCGTCCCACTTCCACTCAGGAACGGGGAGGGGTTGGAGCATACCAGCGGGTCTTTGATGCTCGGCCTTGACTTGACGGCATGTGTGGCATTTCTCAGCATACGAGGCAATATCCCTCTTCATTCCATCCCACCAATAATTTTTCTTCAAGTCCCGGTACATCTTCGTACTGCCGGGATGTACAGAATAAGGGGCTGCATGAGCTTCTGCCATGATCCGCTCCTTGAATTCTGAATCCTTGGGGATCACTCTACGATCTCGAAACCGAAGTATTCCATCTTTATCCATACTATAGTGCAACGGCCCTCGAGATTTTCTGACTCTTTTTCTGATATCCAGCAGCTTCGGATCTTTCCTTTGAAGAGTCTTCAATTCCTCAAAATCAGTTACCCGAATATCAAGAACCGAAGATAAAATCTCCACTTGCTGTGAACTTTCAATAAGGAGTCTTCTCATCCCACAAAGCAAAGAATCCAATCCTGACGACTCGGCCTCATCTTCCAAATGCGATTTTCGGCTCAAAGCATCAGCAACTATGTTTGCCTTCCCCGGATGGTACTTGATCTTGCACTGGTAGTCACTGATTAGCTCTAGCCATCGTCTCTGCCTCATGTTCAGATTCTTTTGGGAAAACAAGTGCTTCAAGCTCTTGTAATCGGTGTATACTTCGCAAGCTTCCCCATACAAGAAGTGCCTCCAGATCTTGAGAGCAAAAACAATCGCAGCCAATTCCAAATCGTACGTTGGATAATTCTTCTCATGATCCTTTAGCTGACGGGATGCATAAGCAACAACCCGTCCTTCCTGCATAAGGACACAACCCAATCCAAATTTAGACGCATCGCTGAAGACTATGAATGGCTTATACGGTTCTGGAAGCGCTAACACTGGTGCAGTCGTCAACCTGTTTTTCAATTCTTGGAAGCTTCTCTCACACTTATCTGACCAAACAAATTCCGCATTCTTTCTAGACAAAGCTGTGAGAGGTCCGGATAGACGAGCAAATCCCTCCACAAATCTTCGCTAATATCCGGCAAGTCCTAAGAAACTTTGGATCTCGTGCACTGTTATCGGACGTTGCCATGACAAAATGGCTTCCACCTTACTAGGATCAACAGCCACCCCGTCTCGGGAAATCACATGCCCAAGAAATCTGACTTCCTCCAACCAGAATTCACATTTGCTGAGTTTGGCATACAACTAGTGTTCTCTTAATTTCCCAAGAACTAGACGAAGATGGTAAACATGCTCTTCAATATTTCAAGAATAAATCAAAATATCATCAATAAATACTACCACAAAGGAATCTAGATACGGTCGAAATACCCGATTCATCAAATCCATGAAAGCAGCAGGGGCATTGGCTAACCCAAACGGCATCACTTTAAATTCATAATGCCCATATCTTGACCTGAAAGCAGTTTTGGGCACATCCTTATCTCTTATCCTCAACTGGTAGTATCCTGACCTCAGATCAATCTTCGAGAACACAGCTACTGTAACAGCCCGCTAAAATTTAGTCTTATCTCCTCACCCTTCTCTTTTCTTTTCACGCTTAGTAGACGGCAAGGCAATCCGTTTTGGTTTCTTTCCCGACAGCAGTCACAATCTCTCTCGTCTTTACCCTCATCTGGAATCACGCGTATAGATTATCTTTTCCGTAAATCACGTAATTTGTTCTTCACCGACAGCTGTAAAATCATGAACAGTTTTATCCTAAGCGTTGTACCTCGATGGCGTTTTCCCGGATCTTATCCATCGAATTTCAAAGTATTAGATAAGCTTGTTTTTAAAGTAGCACAATTATAATAATTTAATGAGCTCTGAAAATATTATAATTGTGGATATTTATTTAGATTAAATATTTTAATTGTTTTAAGATATTAAGAGGTTTAATTTTACGTTGAAAATTCTTATTTAAATTTAAGTGTTTTATGCACTTTGATTAATTAACGGTACTTTATCATTTTTATATAATGATGAGGAAATATTATTTTATAAATTTTAGTTTATAAAATAATATTCTACCTTAATTCATCGTAGTGTTTTATTTAAAGTATTTTATTTAAAATAAAACATTTAAGCGTTTTTAATCAGTGTTTTAACTCACTGTTGGTTTATTTGAGGATCCCGAAATGTAGAATTGAAGCGATATACTCTGGCCCTACCTTTTTTTCTTTTCACTTTTTCTTTTTATTTTCTTTTTTCTCTCCCTCTCTCTCTCTTGGTCGACGGAATGAAGGAAGCCACCATGGCCGTTCGGTTTCAAGGTCCCAGCCGGCGCCACCTCCGGCCGCCGGACCCCACCTCCCACTCCGGCCTCATCCTCTCCCTCCGGCGAGCACAACCACGCCGGTGGTGTACTAAACCGACCTCTCATTCTCTCTCTTTCTCCCTTCAAAGATATGGGTCTCTAGGGGTTTTTCACATTTTTGGACCACCATACACGGCCAAATCAACCACCAAGCACCACCATTGGACTCACCTCATCAAGGGCTTCCTCCCCATGTCTTTCTTTTTCCCAAACTCTCACTTTTCTCATATGGGTTTCTTAAAAACAACCGTTCGGTTTCACCACCGTGCGCCGCCGTACACGGCCACCCGTGGTGTTTCACCACCACCATCTTGTTCCTCTCATCCTCATGAACCTCCCCAAGAAATTTCATGGCCAACGGAGTTTCGTAGAGCTCTCACTCTCCTACACTCTCCAAGGCCAAAAATGGTTTCAAACGGCCGATCCGCCGCCGTTAGCCACCGTCCGACCACCACCTCGCTACCACAGCTCCACCACATGTTCATCTACCTATCCCTAGCTTGCCATGAAGTTCTATGAATTTTCGCTACCTCGCGTTTCCGCTCACCGTTCGGATTTACTGTTCACAGCGTGATGTCGCCGTGTTCCGCCACCTTTGACCATCACAAGGCGACCATGAGCCTTCCAAGGCCACGCTTAGCTTTTCTCGGTTCCAAACTACCACTTTATGTGGTGGACAGCCACCGTGCGCGGTGTTACCGCCACGTACGTTCCTCCGACGCATGTTCGTGACGAACAACGAGCGACGCACGGGTTATCCCGTCGATGGTATAACCTTCTATCTCTAGTTATTTTACGTTTAAAATAGTTAGTTGGTTGGTTTATGGATTGTGTAGTTGTATTTGTGGAGTTCGTTGCGTATTTGTGAAGCGAAGTGTGGTTGTGAAGTGTTGAGTTTGATTGTGTATTTTGTGGACTGTGCTGTGAAGTATAGGCGTGAGATGGATGCCGTAGATGTGATACGGCGGGTTGTGTGAAGAGAATACGCGTGTAGCGTATTCTGTGTAATGCAGCGACGCGCCGTGCGACGTGCGCTGTAGTGTGTGTGGTGTAGAATGAAGGGAGTGCATGTGAAGTGTACTCCGTGTTGTATGGCGATGCATCGTGTGATGTGCATCGAGTTGATGAATGTTGTAGCGAAAGGATTACGCATAGCGCGTACTCCGTGTCGCGTAGCGATGCACCGTGAGACGTGTATCGCAGTGATGGGTTTTGTAGTGTGAATGGAAGAGAGTTCACGTGAGTGTACTCTGTACTAGGTCGTGATACACCGGATGGCGTGTCACGAAGGGTTGGATGGCGTAACAGAGAAGTGTAGAGCGTTTGGTGTAGTGTTGGGAAACTGTATGACAGTGTCCCGAAGCAGTGGTGTTATGGATTATAGTCCGGGGTGACTGGTGTCATCTTGTGGTTGACTATGACTAAGAGTATATGAATTGAGAAAGGAATTGTTTGTTTGGTTATTATTGATAATTTTAATGAACTTGTTTTAGTGCAAAGGCTTTCTGAAGTCAAATTATCTCTTCAGAGTATAGTGAAACCTCAAGTTGCCGTGGTGTTACAAGTGCTCATAATATGACAATTGAGTTCAGAAGTGAAAATCTTAAGGACTGGAGTGTTCCTCTTCCAGCTGTTGTGCAGTTCCTCGTGTTTCGCACTCTATTCTCATAGAACGCGACGATCGAGGTAAGTTAGCCTCTAACTTACTATCAGTTTATTGTGTATGTGTGATGGGTAAGAGAACTACAATTTATGTATGTATGTTATCGTATATGCCATGTCATGCTATGTCATTACATGTTTATCTGCTACGTATGATTTAATCTCTCATGAATAATTATCTGTTACATAATCTTTTCTGTCATACAATGATGTATGTTATAAGTATGCCATGTTAAGTATGCCATGAAATGTTATGATTAAATCATATTGTGCCATTTACAAGTATACGCCATGTTAGAAAAGTATATGATATTAATTAATATCTCATGCATTAAGAAAGATAAGATATGTTATGATACGTATAATACGTGGGGCCACAACAACTGTGGAGTACGTATTATATTTTATGTTACTTATAATGCGTGGGGCCACAACAACTGTGGAGTACGTATTATATTTTATGTTACTTATAATGCGTGGGGCCACAACAACTGTGGAGTACGTATTATATTTTATGTTACTTATAATGCGTGGGGCCACAACAACTGTGGAGTACGTATTATATTTTATGTTATTTATAATGCGTGGGGCCACAACAACTGTGGAGTACGTATTATATCTTATGTTACTTATAATGCGTGGGGCCACAACAACTGTGGAGTACGTATTATATTTATGTTACTTATAATGCGTGGGGCCACAACAACTGTGGAGTACGTATTATATCTTATGTTACTTATAATGCGTGGGGCCACAACAACTGTGGAGTACGTATTATATTTATGTTACTTATAATGCGTGGGGCCACAACAACTGTGGAGTACGTATTATATCTTATGTTACTTATAATGCGTGGGGCCACAACAACTGTGGAGTACGTATTATATTTATGTTACTTATAATGCGTGGGGCCACAACAACTGTGGAGTACGTATTATATTTATGTTACTTATAATGCGTGGGGCCACAACAACTGTGGAGTACGTATTATATTTTATGTTACATGAAGTATGGGGCCACAACAACTGTGGAGCATACACTACATGAGACACAGCAATTGTGACATGTAGAATACGTGGGGCCACAACAACTGTGGAGTACGTATTATATTTTATGTTATGTGTATTCATGGGGCCACAACAACTGTGGAGCATGAAGTATGGGGCCACAACAACTGTGGAGCATACACTACATGAGACACAGCAATTGTGACATGTAGAATACGTGGGGCCACAACAACTGTGGAGTACGTATTATGTTTTATGTTACTTGAATACGTGGGGCCACAACAACTGTGGAGTACGTATTAACGCACGTTATTAATCAAGACAATTGAATAAGATTCCAAGTTTATGTTAAGTCCAGTTTCAGATCAAATACATGATAAGTCAAGTTTTAGATCAAGTCCATGTTATGTTATACTCACGTACATGTTATGTTCAAGTTTATGTTATTTTCAAGTTCTTATTTATGTTATGCAGGTTTACGTTCATGCTATATTTCAAGTCCATGTTATGTTTCACGTTCATGTTATGTTGTTTGTTCATGTTATGTTTTAAGCTTAAGTTCATGCCATGTTAAGTCAAGTTCAGTTCACGCTTAAGTTCTGGTTAAGTCATGCTATATGTCAAGTTATACTATGTTTATGTATGACTATAATTATGCATTTATGCTTTTACTGCCATGCATGCATTTTTAACCTGTGTGTGAGTTTTATGTTAACTTACTGAGATTTGTAATCAAATCTCACTGTGGTAGTCCCAACTACCATTCCCCCCGAATGGTAGATCTTGTTACAGGACCCAAAGGAGAATTGGAATCTGACCAACTGAATACGGTCGACTAGGCCACGGTGCGATGTTGATGATGGTATAGTATTTAACTTAGGTTAATACTTGTACTTTTGGATTTGTATCTCAAGTATTCTTTTGATCACAACCATTTTAGACTAGTGTGGTGATCACGGCTTTTTAGTATGCCTTTATGTATAAAATATGTTTCAAGTATTTGGGATATTTTTAGTTTGGTACATAGTATTGCTAAAGAAAAAAAATTATCCGCTGCGAATATTGCATAATGCTAGATGCATGTTAGGAACATTGCATCTTATATGTCATGAATGGGGGCAGGTAACCTTGTGTTGCATGTCTCGACGCTTCAAATGTCCGTTCAATCCCAAGCAGAATTTGGGGGCGTCACAGCTGCTCCTTGAAGCTGATCAAATAAATCGTCGATTCGTGGGAGAGGATATTTATTTTTGATGGTCACCTTATTTAATTCCTGATAATCGATACACATACAGAGGGTTCCATCTTTCTTTTTAACGAACAGCACTGGTGCACCTCACGGCGAAGTACTTGGTTGAATGAACCCCTTATCTACCAGCTCTTGCAACTAAGTCTTCAACTCTTTCAATTCAGCTGGTGCCATGCGGTAAGGAGCCTTATGAACAGGAGTTGCTCCAGGTTCCAAGTCTATAACAAATTCCATTTCATGAACAGGGGGTAGCCCAGGCAAGTCTTCCACAAACACATCCGGAAATTCCTCCACAACGGGAATGTCTACCAAAGACTTCTTCTCAGACGGCGTAGACACCATCTGAACTAAGAAGGCATCCGCTCCCCATGCAATCTCTCTTCTTGCTTGAATTGCCGATATAATTACCGGCTTTTCTTTTAGCTTACTCTCCGAAAATTCCAGACAATCACCATTTGAAAGCTGAAAGCTAATTACCCGACTTCTGCAATTAATACTCGCAGAATATCGGTATAACCAATCCATCCCTAGGATGATATCAAAACCCAACAGCTTAAACATTACCAAATCAGCATCCAAGAATCTTCCATCAAAATTTAATGGGCAACCCAAGGCAACCTTGGAACACCATACCATTTCACCATTTGGAAGACTCACCACTAATGATTTTGGTAGGGGTCCCGTAACCAAATTACATATCTGTGCGAACGAAGATGACACAAATGATTGAGATGCACCCGAATCAAACAATGTGCAAGCATAAAAATCATACAACCGGACTCTTCCTGAATCAAGCACATATACCCATGAAATCCAAAAATAAAGAAAAACCAAACCACACCAAACATTAAATCCAAAATTAACTTAGAATCATACCTGTAATCACCCCAGCATCGTGGGTCGCTGGTGCTTCATCATCCACCTCTCCAGGGGTAATAGCATAAACCCGGGCTTGCACTGTTTGTCTTGGATTTGTTCTTCCACCTCTTCTACCTCCACGGTTTCCTTGAACTCGACTAGGGCACTCACGAGAAAAATGCCCCAACTAACCGCATTCAAAACATTGGTTACTACCAAGACAACACTCGCCTTCATGAGCTCTATTACATATTCCGCAAATTGACACCCGGCCTCCCATACGTACTCCTGAGGCTGCTTGTGGTCGAGTCCCGGACCGCTGAACAAATTTCTGAGGCAAACCGGAGCTACTTCCCTCTCCAGTAAAACTCCGCCTTTTCTGACTTGTAGGAGAGCCCACACTCAAATTAATCTCTCGCTCCACAAGAGTGGCCACATCCACTAAATCCTGAAAAGTGGACATCTGGTGGCTGACCACCATACGGCGTATATCAGGACGTAGACCCTCCTGGAAACGCTCGGCTCGCATTTCTTCGGTGGCGATGAGGTGGGGAGCAAATCGCCCAAGTTCTATAAATCTTCGGGCGTACTGTTCCATGGTCATGCTCCCTTGGACCAAGTATGAGAACTCTCTTGCTTTTTGCCGCCTTACAGAAGCGGGAAAGAAGCAATCATTAAACTCTTTCTTGAAGCGCTGCCAGGTCACAGCGGCGAAAGACCCCAATTCTGACTCCAGCATTATTCTCTTGGTATCCCACCATTCAAAAGCAGTGCCCTGCAACAGATAGCTGGCGTAGAGTACTTGTTGCGCCTCAGTGCAACCACACACCTCAAAAGTCCTTTCCAAGTCCTTGATCCACTTTCCAGCTTGAAGTGGATCCTCTTCTCCAGTGAAGTGTGGAGTTCTATGCGCCAAAAAGCCCTCATAGGTGCACCCAGCTTGCACCCCCCCACTAGGCCCTCCTGGTAGTAGCCATGGCCCTCCTTGTTGCCAAGGCCCTCCTTGTTGCCAAGGCCCTCCTTGCTGTGGCCAAGGACCTCCTGGTTGTGGCCAAGGCCCTCCTTGTTGTGGCCTAAAATTCTGTTGCATAAATTCAATCATTTGCTGTATAGCTTGAGCAATGGAATCATCTCTCTGTGTATCGTCCTGTGGCCCTTGAGTAGATTTCCTTGGTCTCACCATTTTTCCTGCCATCACAACCTTTGACCCCCTTTTAGAAAACAAAAACCAAAACCAACACCACATAACAAGAAACAAAAGAAACCAGCATGCAATAACATAATTAAATAAACAAAACAAGCAACCCAGCTCAAACAAATACAAAACAAATGAAACATGTCAAATAGCAACTTTACTTAAAATAAAATTTTAAAACACAACTTAAAAAAAAATATTCTGGTACTACCTACGGGACATGTGGTTTTACCTAGAGCCGAACTGCTCTGATACCACCTGTGACGCCCCCAAATCCCCATGTACGGACACGGGGAAATTGAGACGTCCGGATGGTAACAACCCGGGTCACCACCCTATCGACAAGTGCCAAGTGTGTGCAAGCGACAAATGTGCACGAAGAAATACGCAGCGGATAGCAAAGACATATAACTAAGTACCAGAATTTTTTTCTTAATTTAATACAAAGCTGTTCAATCATACATAATAAAATATTACAAATACAAATATTGTTTTAAAACCAAATACAAAGCATGAACTCCAACTCAATACTCCGACGGAGCCGCATCCTCGGGCTCAGCCTCCTCCTCGATCTCTGCATTAAAATCTACGGTACCAAAAATGGTGCCGCAGGTAAGTAAGATCCAAACTCCACTAGATAAACAAAAACATATTAACTCAAACAATATGCACGAAAGAATGCAATGCACATAACTCGTTATACCCATCTTTCCACGCACGCCAAAAATCCCATTTTGGCCCAAAACATATCCTTTAATCATATCCTCTCTATTATCCCAGACAATGGCCCAATAACCAATCCATCATAGCACTGTAGGCGGGAATCGCAGGCGGGACTCTACCACCATCCCTGCTTACCACCATCCCTACACGTGCACCGTAGGTGGGACTCTACCACCATCCCTGCTTACCACCGTCCCTACCCACCACCGTAGGCGGGATTCTACTACCGTTCCTGCTTACCACCGTCCCTACTCACCACCGTAGGCGGGATTCACAGGCGGGATTCTACCACCATCCTTGCTTACCACCGTCCCTACTCACCACCGTAGGCAGGATTCACAGGCAGGATTCTACCACCGTCCCTGCTTACCACCATCCCTACTCACCACCTAACTCAAACCAGTCAAACCAATCGTTCACATATATCATGAATCATTTCTCGCTCACAAACCCAGTTTTCATTCACAAACATTGTACATGCATGCAACTACACGAAAACCGGGTTTTCCCTTTTTTAAACATGAAAACGTGTGCAATACACAATGCAAATATCAAGGCATACATATCTCAAACAAATATCAACATCAACCAAATCAACTCCGTCCTCAATCCATTCGACCCCCGAACTCCTAGGACTCAGTCCGGAATCAACCAACCAACCAGATAATTTATTGTAAGAGCAAAATATATTTAAATCTAAAAGTAGAGTTTGAAAAATACTTACAGTGCTATAAGGTATTTTTTGAAAGCTCGCGGCGTTGCAAACGGCGGAGGAAAAGCAACGTAACAATGTATTTCACACTGTGGCCGTGGGCAATAAATTACCCAATTTCTAACGGGGACAAACCAAGACACGAAATTGATAGGGAATGGCCTTGAGATATTTATGAAGCGAAAGGAAGTGAGCTTTGGCCGTGGGTGGCGGTGGAAGTGCAAAAAGGGGTTGATCGGAGTTGAGCTCGTGTGAGCTGCTCCGGTAACGGATCGGGGCCGAAATTAGGTGGGTTAGGACGGCAAGAGGTAGGGGAAGAAGCTGTGAAGAGATGGTGGTGGCTAACGGTGGCTCGGATGAAGGTGAAACTTGGTGGGGATGTTCACCAGTGAGAGGGGAAGAAAACTGGGGGGGTGGTGTAGGCCATGCCGGTGCGTGGCGGTTCTGGGCGGAGAAAGAAATCGGCAACAGGGGAGAAAACAGGGCAGGGGCAGCAGCTTCCAGGGGCTCGTGGCGGCTAACGGCTGGTTCGATGGTTCTGAAAATTGGTGGAGATGAACTCTGGTGAGAGGGGAAGAGAATGGCGGGGGTGGTGTATGACACCTTCACCGGAAGGCGGAGAAACGGGTGGTCAAAGAAGGGGCGGCGGGAAGGAGAAAAGGAGAAGGAGAGCACGGGGAGAGAGAGAGCCGAACGGAAGAAGAAGAAGAAAAAGAAAGAAAAGAAAGAAAAAGGAAGGAAAAGAAGAAAAGAAAAATGAAAAGGGAAAAAGAAAAGAGAAAAGAAAAGAAATGAGGTCCAATCCTCACTTCCGGAATCCAAAAACTGATCTGCCGAAAATGATATTAAAAACATAAAACGACTAAAATAAATTAAACATCACATCAAATAAAATAAAAACCAATTAAAATACATTAATTTAAAATAAATAAACCAATATATTAATTAAACTAAAAGCATTCCTTCAGTGAAAATATACGTAAAAGCGGGTCATCACATCCTCCCCCCCTTGAAACAAATTTCGTCCTCGAATTTTTTTTTTTTTTTTTTTGCAAGACCAAACACCAACTTGAAACAAGCCATATAACTCCACATAAAACCAACTGCAACTAAGATTAAGAAACATACCGTCATTACTCAAACAAGTAGGGGTACTGCTCCCTCATGTCCGCTACTCGCTCCCAAGAGAAATCTTGAGCTAACGGATTTCCCCAGGCCACCTTAACCAGAGGTATCATCTTGGACCTCAACTGTTGCTCATTCCAATCCATGATCTGCGACAGAACAATCTCATAAGTAAGGTCCGGTTGCAACTGAATACTCTCTGGGTCGACAAAGCGTGGCTCTTGTTGACCAAAACTCTTCTTCAAGAATGACATGTGAAAGACATCATGACCATCCCCAAAATAATATGGCAAAGCAACTCTATAAGCAACGGACCCTATCTTCTCCAAAATCTGGAAAGGGCCAACATACCTCGGATCTAGTTTCCTCTTTTTACCAAAATGCTTAACTCCTCTCATGGGAGAGACTTTGAGATAAACCCAATCACCTTCTTCAAAAGATAACTCTCTCCTCCTGGTATCAGCGTAGCTTTTCTGACGACTCTGAGCTGACGCCATTTTATCCCTGATGATCCGAACTTGGCCTTGCATCTCTTGAATTATTTCGGGTCCAATTAACCTACTCTCCCCGACTTCATCCCAACACAAAGGCGATCTGCACTTCCTCCCATAAAAAGCTTCATAAGGAGCCATCTGAATGGTCGCATGGAAGTTATTATTATACACAAACTCTATGAGCAGCAAGAGATTTTCCCAACTCCCTTGAAATTCCAAGACACATGCTCGCAATATATCTTCAAGTTGAAATTCCATCACAGCCACCATTTTTGCCGCCACCACCACCACCACCACCACACCACAAGTTGAAGCTGTGGGGCCTATGCTTCCATGGCCATCAGGTTCCATATAGGACAATATGATCTTGTCCGACGAGTAGTATTCGAGCTCGAAGCATCCGTTGCCTCTGATTGGGGTGCGTCAGATCCTCGTGAGGTGGGCCAAATTTGGCCACGAGGGACCAATGACGTGGATCAGGGAAGGGAGCACATCCACGAGTTAAAGCCGTGGGGTCACGGCTTACCCCAACTCGTAAATGTGGTTTATTAAGAATCATGGGTTTCATGGAAGGTAAATTCCCAATTACGTATTTGGGTGCACCTTTGGTTTCTAGAAAATTGACTTCCTGGATTGTGGAGCCTTTTGTGGAGAAGATCAGAAAGAAAATTGCAAGGTGAAAATTTAAGTTGCTCTCGCAAGGTGGAAGATTGATTTTATTAAGACGTGTTGTCTAGCATGCCTATACATTTGTTGTTAGTCATTAATGTTCCGCTAGTCACTATTTCTCATATTAACTCTTTTCTTGCTAATCTTTTATGGGGAGAGATGGAAGGTAAAAGGAAGATTCATTGGCACTCTTGGGGGAATGTTTGTAAACCTACCTCGGAATGGGGGTTGGGTTTGAGAGACCTTAAAGAAGTTCAAAAATCTCTTCTTATGAAATTTGCCTTTAGATTGCTCACTTCTAATAATTTATGGTCAGGTTTTTTTAGGGCCATATATTGCAGAAATAAACACATATTAGTAAGGAAGGGCAGAGCAAATGACTCTCGGTTTTGGAGATCTATGGTGGCCATCATCCCAGAAGTTATGGACAATGTTAAAATTTTGGTGTGAGGTGGAAACTCTTCATTTTGGTTTGATAGGTGGCTTGCATCAGGTCCGTTATCTGTATGCATTGAGGATATTTTGAACAACAATATGTGTATTAAGGATTGCTGGATAAATAAAAATTGGAATTCTGATTTATTACTAGAGTTGGTTGGTGCCAATAGAACCATGAAAATTTTGCATAATGTACCGGTTGGTAAAAAAGGTCAGGATATATTCATTTGGAAGCCTGCCCCTTACGATAAATTCTCAACAGCAACAACATGGAGGCAATGAGAAGCTGTGGTGATAATTTTGTGTAGAATGATTGGTTTTGGCATTCCTTATTTGCCAAAAGAATATCAATTTGTCTATGGAAAGCCTGGTTCAGATGCTTGGCAATAGATGATAGAGTTCAGGCCAAAGGCATATTGATGGCTTCAGTGTGTGATTGCTGTGTGCAGAGAAGTTAGTATAACATTGATCACATTCTGTCTTTAGGCGAGGTGGCTTCAGAGGTTTGGCATTGGGGCTAGTGTGGTGTTGGGGATACCTTTCCAGTGGGTTCTTCCCTAGAAAATTAGAGTTACAAACTAGTTCCACTATGCTCGAAAATTGTCTATCAAATGGCTTTGTTGCAATGTGATTATTGAAAGTGACTCTCGAATTGTTGCACTCTACACAGAATTTGTGATTATTACGTGGTGCCTCTGAAATAGAAGATGCAAAGCGAGAATGGAAAGAGTGCAACAAAGTGCTAATCAGATTTGGAGAAGTGTTCAGTACTGGGTTAGATTATTAGCCGAGAACATTAGTTTTGTATGGAAATTGAAGATGCCGAACATTTCTATTATGAAGGAATTTCAAATTCAGCAACATAGTGTTTGCGCTAGGCCTAGAAAAATTATCTCGTGGGCTAAACCTCCTTCTGGGTGGATAAAACATAATTGTGATAATAGCTGTAGGGGAAGTCCAGGTACTTCAGAAGGTGGAGGTATTATTTGGGATTGCCATGGCATGGAGAAAGCGGCTTTTTCAAGTTATTTTGGCAATGGTACGAACAATAGTGTTGAATAAAAAGCAATCCTGGAAGGAATTCGTTTGTTCAAATGGCTTCTTTATTTTGATGTGATTATTGAAAGTGACTCTCAAATTGTTGTTGATTGGCTATGAAAAGGTAGATGTATCTTGTGGTATCTTTGGAATTTCTGGGAGGACCTAGTTGCGAATAAATAGCCGCTGTTCAAAACCCTAGAGGAAAACAAAAAGGAGAAACGTGCATGAGTGACATGCGCAACATGCATGGAAGTGGAAAAGATTCTGGTAGTTGATTCTCACATAAATGGGTTTGGGCTCTTGGGTGATCGGGTAGGGTCCATTTCAAATATTTGGGCCCAAGGTTTCGATAGTGTAGAAAATATTTATAAAAGGGTTCTTCTATGAATTTTTGGACCTCAACTCAAACTCGAAAAAAAAAATTCAACGAGTTTTTTAAGAAATATCTCGGCCAATAAAAAGGTTTTAAAACTAAATATCAAACTCAAGGTAAAATCATAAACTACCAAAACAAATATTTTAGCCCATAGTCTATATTTTAAACATACAGTTGAAAACTCAAATGGTCTTTTCGCACATATAAAAAAATTAAAATAAAAATTTGAAAACAACTTGGTACTAGACATGAATGTTACAATTTGTCTTATAAAAATCTGAGGTTCCTTTTCTTATTAAACTTTTTTTCAAGATGATCAAAAATCTATTTCATCTTAAAATAAAAACATTTCACATTGATCATGGTGCATCATTTTCACTTTTTCAATTTTTTTTAATTCTAAAGGTATTATACACCAACACAACATTGTTAAAACTCCACAACAGAATTCTGTTGTCGAGAGAAAACATCAGCACATAGTTAATGTAGCCCGACCCTTAATGTTTCAATCTCACTTGACTATTCAATTTTGGGGTGATACTATTTTAATAGCCACCTACATTATTAATAGGTTACCTACTCCTATCTTACATCATAAGTCTCCTTTGAGATTTTGTTTAAAACATCTCCATCCTACACTCATTTAAAACTTTTGGTTGCTTATATTTTGCTTCCACTCTACAAAAATCTCGGACCAAATTTGATCCTAAAACTTGTGCTTGTGTTTTCCTTGGATATCCTTTTGGAATCAAAGGATATAAACTTCTTGATCTTAAAATAAATCAGTGTTTTAATTCTAGACATGTTACTTTCATGAACATGTTTTTACTTTCATTTGTAAAAACTTTTCACCCATTTCTTCAACCAACCTTCTCTTTCCTTGTGCATCTTCAACATTAGATTTATTTTCTCCTATACCTTCAATAGTACCCTCCTCTACTGATTCTTCTACTAATTCTTCACTTGATCATTCATCATTAGATTCCTCCACCTCTATTCCTTCTACTACTGAAATTCCAACTTCACCTTCCCCAATAATGCCAACTCCTTGAAGATCCAGTAGAATCAAAAGAGCTCCCAGTTACTTGCAAAATTTTCACTGTAACTCCTCTTCCTCTGCTCACTCCTCATCAGTTTCTCCACCAGGTTCTTCTTCTTTTCCTTCTCTATCACACACAAAATATGGTATCTCACATTTTCTTTCTTATGCTTGCCTTTCTTCTGCTCATAAATCTTTTGCCTTGTCCATCACTGCTGATACTGAACCTGAGTTCTATCATCAAGCAGTCAAGCACTCTCATTGGAGAGATACTATAACTGTTGAGATCACAGCATTGAAAAACAATAATACATGGACTGCTACTTCACTACCTCCTGATAAAAAATCCATAGGCTGTAAATGGGTCAACAAAATTAAGTATCATGTTGATGGTTCAATAAAGAGATACAAGGCAAGATTGGTTATACCCAACAAGAAGGCTTGGATTATTCTGAGACCTTCTCTCCAGTAGCTAAAATGGCTACTATTCAAACTTTACTAGCTATTGCTACTATCAAAGGTTGGCATCTTACCCAACTTGATGGTAATAATACCTTTTTATATTGGGAGTTATCTTAAGAAGTGTATATGAAGTTGCCTCCTAGTTTTAATGTTAAAGGTGGGTCCAAGGTTTGTAAGCTCAACAAGTCTCTTTACGGTCTAAAACAAGCTTCCAGACAATGGTTTTCTAATTTCTCATGTTCTATTCTTAACTTGGGCTTTGTACAATCCAAAGCTAATTTTTCTGTTTTCACCAAGTCATCGGGTTCCTCTTTCATTGCACTTCTTGTTTATGTTAATGACATTCTCATAGCTAGTATTGATGTAAATTCTGTGGAGCACTTGAAGTCCTTGCTTGATGATAAATTCAAGCTTAAGGACCTTGATCAGCTCAAATATTTTCTTGGGTTGGAAGTGGCTAGATCTCCTGCGGACATTTCTTTATGCCAGAGAAAGTATGCTTTAGAAATTCTTCAAGATGTTGATTTGCTTGCTTCTAAACCAGCCTTTTTTCCTATGGAGTAGAGTATTAAATTAGGTAAAGAAGAAGGAATTTTACTCTTCGATCCTACTGTCTATCGTAGACTTACTGAGAGACTTATTTACCTTACATTGACTCCACCATATCTATCTTACTAAGTACATAGGCTCAATCAGTACATGGCTTAGCCTAAGCAGCCTCATCTCACAGCAGCTTACAGAGTTTTGTAGTATATTAAGAGTACCCCTGGTCAAGGTCTCTATATTCCAGTTGCTAACTCCTTGACACTTAAAAACCTTTGCAAATTCATATTGGGCTTCTTGCCCTGACATTCGTCATTCTACCAGTGGTAATTGTGTATTTCTTGGAGATTTTTGATTTCTTGCAAAACAAAGAAACAATCCACTATTTCTTGTTCTTCAGCAGAAGCTGAATACCGTTCAATGGCATCCACCACTTGTGAAATTATTTGATTTCTTACTATTCTTTCTAACTTTGGCATATCACATTCTAACAGTTTTCAACTCTTTTGTGATAGTCAGGCTGCTTTACACATTTTTGCCAACCCTATTTTTCATGAACGGACAAAGCATATTGAATTGAACTGCCACTTCATCTGTGACAAAATCCAAGCTGGGATCACCAAGACTTTCCATTTGGCTTCTCATCATCAGCTTGCTGATGTTCTTAGCAATCCCCTTGGTCATCAACAGTTTCAGAATTTATTCACCAAGATGGGAGTTCATTCTATCTACTCTCCATCTTGAAGGGGGGTAATCACATATATACTTTATAATTTTAGTACACATGTCATGTATCTTGTAGTGATTTTATTTGTATAAGTGTATTTCTGATGTTTATTTGTACATAATATAAATACTGCTCTTATATTTCACTTGTATTCATTCGATCACTATTCATTTCAAATCATAATATTTTGGCCCTTTTCTCTCAGACCTTTAAGACCCTTCTTCTCCTTCTTGGGTTCTATCTTCATTTTCCACTAGGGTTTCATTGTTACAAACACCACAGTAACCTCCATTTGTCCAACCACCTAAAGTAAGCTCTCCTCTTTCTCTCATTTTTATCTTCCATGTCTTTCTTGTATTTTTATTTAACCATCCATAGTATCTAAGATATATTTTTTAGGAAGTTTTTATCGAGAATCTAATCTAGAGTCGTTGCTCTTCTATTGTGGAGTTTGAGGTTGCAAGCGTTGTGAAAAGTGGAAACATCACCTCACACATTAGAATTGGTGTACAAAGTGATCAAGGCACATGAAAGTTATTTAATGTCGCATCCATTGATATGTTTTTTTCCCAATAAATAGTTTTTAGAGTTTGATATGTTTTTTTGTTCCTTTTGGCATAAATGTTTATGTAGTAGACCTGGTTTGTAACTCATTCATCTCAACAATTTTAAATTTTGGATTAAAAAAAAAAGAATTCTAAAATTTCTTGTGAAGTAGCGTGTTGTAACTTGTTTTTTGGAATTGAAATAGATTTGGGGATTATTTTTCTTGCAAGTTTGATTGTCTCTCATTTTAAATATTGAAGTGCTTATATAATTATCACTGATATCAATTCTGTTTGGTTTCCAAGAAAACAAAAGATCAGTTCAAATATATGAGCTCTAACGTAGCTTTCTTGTAATAATTAGAAATCAAACAATCCTGATTGGAATGGAATGTTATTTATGTTGTGACGCCCCCAAATTCCGCTTGGGATTGAACGGACATTTGAAGCGTCGAGACATGCAACACAAGGTTACCTGCCCCCGTTCATGACATATAAGATGCAATGTTCCTAACATGCATCTAGCATTATGCAATATTCGCAGCGGATAATTTTTTTTTTCTTTAGCAATACTATGCACCAAACTAAAAATATCCCAAATACTTGAAACATATTTCATACATAAAGGCATACTAAAAAGCCGTGATCACCACACTAGTCCAAAATGATTGTGATCAAAAGAATACTTGAGATACAACTCCAAAAGTACAAGTATAACCTAAGTTAAATACTATGCCATCATCAACATCGCACCGTGGCCTAGTCGACCGTATTCAGTTGGTCAGATTCCAATTCTCCTTCGGGTCCTGTAACAAGATCTACCATTCGGGGGGAATGGTAGTTGGGACTACCACAGTGAGATTTGATTACAAATCTCAGTAAGTTAACATAAAACTCCCACACAGGTTAAAGATGCATGCATGGCAGTAAAAGCATAAATGCATAAGTAAAGTCGTACATAAGCATAGCATAACTTGACATATAGCATGACATAACCAGAACTTAAACGTGAACTGAACTTGACTTAACATGACATGAACTTGAGCTTAAAACATAACATGGACTAACAACATAACATGAACGTGAAACATAACATGGACTTGAAATATAGCATGAACGTAAACATGCATAACATAAATAAGAACTTGAAAATAACATAAACTTGAACATAACATGACATAAACGTGAACATAACACAATGTGAACATGAGCTTGAACATATCATAAACGTGAACATAACATGATTGAACATACATGTACGTGAGCATAACATAACATGGACTTGATCTGAAACTTGACTTAATATAAACTTGAATCTTATTCAATTGTCTTGATTAATAACGTGCGTTAATACGTACTCCACAGTTGTTGTGGCCCCACGTATTCTACGTGTCACAATTGTCTGTGTCTCACGTAGTGTATGCTCCACAGTTGTTGTGGCCCCATACTTCATGCTCCACAGTTGTTGTGGCCCCATGAATACACGTAACATAAAATATAATACGTACTCCACAGTTGTTGTGGCCCCACGTATTAACGTAACATAAAATATAATACGTACTCCACAGTTGTTGTGGCCCCACGTATTATACGTAACATAAAATATAATACGTACTCCACAGTTGTTGTGGCCCCACGTATTATAAGTAACATAAAATATAATACGTACTCCACAGTTGTTGTGGCCCCACGTATTATACGTAACATAAAATATAATACGTACTCCACAGTTGTTGTGGCCCCACGTATTATACGTAACATAAAATATAATACGTACTCCACAGTTGTTGTGGCCCCACGTATTATACGTAACATAAAATATAATTTAATCATAAATATTCCATGGCATACATATATCATATGGCATACTTATAACATACAGCCTTGCATGACAGAAAAGATTGTGTAACAGATAAATATTCATGAGAGAATAAATCATGCGTAACAGATAAACATGTAATGACATTGCATGATATGGCATATATGATAACATACATACATAAATTGTAGTTCCCTTACCCATCACACATACACAATAAACTGATAGTAAGTTAGAGGCTAACTTACCTCGATCGTCGCGTTCTATGAGAATAGAGCGCGAAACACGAGGAACTGCACAACAGCTGGAAGAGGAACACTCAAGTCCTTAAGATTTTCAATTCTGAACTCAATTGCCATATTGTGAGCACTTGCAACACNCTCCACAGTTGTTGTGGCCCCACGTATTATACGTAACATAAAATATAATACGTACTCCACAGTTGTTGTGGCCCCACGTATTATACGTAACATAAAATATAATACGTACTCCACAGTTGTTGTGGCCCCACGTATTATACGTAACATAAAATATAATTTAACCATAAATATTCCATGGCATACATATATCATATGGCATACTTATAACATACAGCCTTGCATGACAGAAAAGATTGTGTAACAGATAAATATTCATGAGAGAATAAATCATGCATAACAGATAAACATATAATGACATTGCATGACATGGCATATATGATAACATACATACATAAATTGTAGTTCCTTTACCCATCACACATACACAATAAACTGATAGTAAGTTAGAGGCTAACTTACCTCGATCGTCGCGTTTTATGAGAATAGAGCGCGAAACACGAGGAACTGCACAACAGCTGGAAGAGGAAAACTCAAGTCCTTAAGATTTTCAATTCTGAACTCAATTTCCATATTGTAAGCACTTGCAACACCACGGGCAACTTGAGGTTTCACTATACTCGGAAGAGATAAATTGACTTTAGAAAGCCTTTGCACTAAATCAAGTTCATTAAAATTATCAATAACAACCAAACAAACAACTCCTTTCTCAATCCATATACTCTTAGCCATAGTCAACCCAAGATGACACCCGTCACCCCGGACTATAAGCCAAAACACCACTGCTTCGGGACACTGTCATACAGTTTCCCAACACTACACCATACGCTCTACACTTCTCTGTTACGCCATCCAATCCTTCGTGACACGCCATCTGGTGTTTCACGACTTAGTACAGAGTACACTAACGTGAACTCTCTTCCATCCACACTACAACACACATCGCTACGATACACGCCTCACAGTGCATCGCTACGCGACACGGAGTATGCGCTACGCGTACTTCCTTCGCTACAACACTCATCAACACGATGCACATCACACGATGCATCGCCATACAACACGGAGTACACTACATGCGTACTCCCTTCCTTCTACGACACACATCACTACAGCGCACCTCGCGCGGCGCGTCGCTGCATTACACAGAATACGCTACACGCGTACTCTCTTCACACTACACGCCGTATCACAACTACAACATCCATCTCACACCCATACTTCAGAGCACAGTCCACAAAACTACAAAATTAAGCCCAACACTTCACAACCACACTTCGCTTCACAACTACGCAGCGAACTCCACAAACACTAACTACACAGTCTACAGCCAACCAAATCAACAATGCTAAACATAAATAACTAAAGATAGAGGGTTACACCATCGATGGGATAACCCGTGCGTCGCTCGCTGCTCGTCACGAACATGCGTCGGAGGAGCGTACGTGGCGGTAACACCTCGTACGGTGGCTGTCCACCACATAAAGTGGTAGTTTGGGTTTGAGAAAAGCTAGGCGTGGCCTTGGAAGGCTCATGGTCGCCTTGTGGTGGTCAAAGGGGGCGGAACACGGCGGCATCACGCAGTGAACAGTAAAACTGAACGGTGGGAGGAGGCGTGAGGTAGCGAAATGCCATAGAACTTCATGGCAAGCTAGGGAAAGGTAGATGAACATGTGGTAGAGCTGTGGTGGCGAGCTGGTGGTCGTACGGCGGCTAACGGCAGCGGATCGGCCGTTTGAAGCCATTTTCGGCCTTGGAGAGTGAGAGAGAGTGAGAGCTCTACAAAGCTCTGTTGGCCATGAAATTTCTTGGAGGGGTTCATGGGAATGAGAGGAACAAGATGGTGGTGGTAAAACACCACGGGTGGCCGTGTACGGTGGTGCATGGCGGTGCAACCGAAAGTGTGATTTGAGAGACCCATATGAGAAAGAGTGAGAGTTAGGGGAAAAGAAAGACATGGGGAGGAAGCCCTTGATGAGGTGAATCCATTGGTGGTACTTGGTGGTTGATTTGGCCGTGTATGGTGGTCCAAAATGATGAAAAAGCCTTAAAGACCCATTTCTTTGAAGGAGAAAGGAGAGAGATTGGGTGGCCCGTTTAGCTCGCCACCAGTTGGGTAGTGCTTGCCGGAGGGAGGAGATCACGCCGGTGAGGGAGGTGAGGCATGGTGGCCGGAGGTGGCGCCGGTTGGGAGCTCAAACCAAACGGCTATGGAGGAAGGTGTGCACGGGTTGGATGTGCTTGGGGAAGAAGGAGAGGAAAGAGAGGAGAGAGAAAAGAGAAAAGGAAAAAGAGAAAAAAAGAAAAGAGGAAAAGGAAAAAGTGAAGGAAAAAAATATGGGCCTAGATAATTAACTTCAATCTTACGTTTCGGGATCCTCAAATAATCCAACAATGAGTTAAAACACTGATTTGAAAACACGTAAGTGTTTTATTTTAAATAAAACACTTTAAATAAAACATTACGATGAATTAAGGTAGAATATTATTTTATAAACTAAAGTTTATAAAATAATATTTCCTCATCATTATTTAAAATGATAAAGTACCGTTAATTAATCGAAGAAGATAAAATCATTTAAATTAATAAAACACTTAATTACAATACTGAGAGGAATTAAGATAGAATATTATTTTATAAACTAAAGTTTATAAAATTAATATTTTCTTCATCATTATATAAAATGATAAAGTATCATTAATTAATCAAAGTGCATAAAACACTTAAATAAACACTGAGAGGAATTAAGATAGATTATTATTTTATAAACTAAGGTTTATAAAATAATATTTCTTCATCATTATTAAAATGATAAAGTATCTTTAATCACTCAAAGAGGATAAAACCATTTAATTTAAATAAGAGTTTTCAACGTAAAATTAAACCTCTTAATATATTAAAACAACTAAAATATTTAATCTAAGTAATTATGTACAATTATAATATTTTCAGAGCTCATTAAATTATTATAATTGTGCTACTTTAAAAACAAGCTTATCTAATACTTTGAAATCCGATGGATAAGATTCGGAATACGCCATCGAGGTACAATGCTTAGGATAATTCTGTTCATGATTTTACAGTTGTCGGTGAAGAACAAAGTAACGTGATTTACGGAAAAAGATAAATTATGCACGTGATTTCGGGTGATGGTAGAGACGAGAGAGATGGTGATTGCTGTCGGGAAAAAATTCAAAACTGATTGTCGTGCTGTCTAATAAGTGCGAAAAAGAAAGAGAATGGTGAGGAGATAAGACTAAATTTTAGCGGGCTGTTACATATGTTGTGTGCAATTGTGTGATGTTGTTGGTGCTGCTAGCATTGTTTTTATGCTTCCCACATTTGTTTGTATCTTAGAAGAAGCAATCTGCATATGCCTATTATCGTTGTTAGATTAGAGTTAGGTAATGAATCATGCTAATTTGAAGTTTTCCTTTTGTTTAATTTTAAGCTTGTATTGATATAATATAATTAATGTGCTTTGAATAATGACTAAGCAAGAGGATGGCTCTTAGAATGCTAGTTACAACCAGCTTGTCATTTGTCACCCAGCTTAGGTAGCAAACGCTACACTTTAGAATATCGTGCTTGAAAATTCATTTAATTGTGGGTGTATTTGTTTCCAAAGAAATATGTAGTTACATTGTTGAAATAATGAAGATTTACTATCGGACTCAAGATCTTCTTATGCTGATATATACTCACTTTGTAATAGACCTACATCTACTGTGAATACGATGCATTAATGAAAGGTAGATACTTACCAAAATGACTCATCCTAGCATGTATTCATATTTTTAGTTTTCGATTGTCTCTAATTTGGAGGCCTTAAGAGTTAAGACCCCAACGTATGTAGACCAGTCAATGTGGAAAATGCACTTGTAAGCGTTTTTAGTTTGACTTTTTCTGGAGTAATTTCAGCACTTTTAGTTTTTTGAGTAATTCGGTAATTCAGCTTTTGAAGTAATTTCAGCACGTGTATTTATGAAGTAATTTCAGTATTTGTAGTTTTTGGAGTAATCTCACCACCTGTATATTTCTGAAGTACTTACAACACTTGTATATTTCTGAAGTAATTTCAACACTTTGAGAATTTGAGATATGACTTGTTCCTCCAACCTCACGTCGTGTTCAGAAAATCTAAATGGGTAGCTGCCCTTGGGGAACTAAACACCATGAGATTATATTGACCGTGTGCCATTTTCGACAACACAACCACTACTTGGAAAATAGAATAGTACTCTTGTTGTCTCTTTTATTATTAATCTTAACAGCTAATGTGTTCTGCCATGTCCAAGTACTCTTAAGCTTGCAAGCATTGGTTTCTAAGGTATCAAAAGAAATGATTAGTAAAATATCTTATGCCATATCTTTTGAAAGAAATGCCATATTCTTATTATTTATAAATATGGAATGAATTTTTCAATGATGCCCCATGCTTAATCTTATAGCCTAACTTTACTATTTGTTGTACAATTTTGTTTTTTTCCTTAGGTTTAATTAGTTATAGGAACTTTACTTTTGATATTATTTTCTTCTGCTTCATTTTGGCCAGGTAGTTTGTTCATATAAACTTATATCAATATAAGTTGTTCCTTTAACTATTTAGTATGTAGCTCATGTTTATGCAAATTTTAGGGATTATTCTTGACTACAAGGGAAGATAAAAAGTTCAAGACTTGAATATCTAGATTTGGAAAGAACAAAAGTACTACAGTTTCAAACTTGGTCCCTTTCATCATCTTGTATTTTCCTCGTGTTCAAAGCTATGTAATGGGCTAGCGGTGTTATGCATGAAGAAAGTATTAATTTTATTTGTAAATGTCATGTTTATTGTTCTTAACTTGTCACTTAAGAATTTTTATGTAAACACTCTCAAGTTCTTCATTATGGTTTAGAATTTGAGGGGATTTGGTAATGAACATGTTTTTTTGCAGCCTTTATATTAATTTTCTTGATTTTATATGACTGTTTGCTATTAGGTGAAGACAACAAATAGTTGTATTTTTTTAATTTTACCTAAAAGCATTTTCTCTGAGATCACTTCACTGGAAAAATGGTTGCTTTTTCCACAAACATTGCTTATTTTCGGCCAAGTTCTTTTCTCCTCAAATAGTTATTTTTAACATTTCTAAATCGCCACAAATGACTTTTTGCGACTAGTTCTCCAATCATTACGATTATTAGGGACAACATTTTTTTTTCATCCCAAATAAAATCTATTCCAACGGTATTTTTTGCATTCAAATGATTATTAGAGATGAAATTTGTTTTAGCTAAACAAAAAATTCCTTTCAAATGGAAAGGAAAAATTTTGTCTCAAAATATATTTATTGAGAAGAAAATTCAATTTTGTCTAAAAATACCTTTTGGGACAAGCCTTTTGAGACAAATTAGAGATGAAAAGATTTCGTCTCAAAAATATTTTTAAGGACGAAATAAAAATCTTTTGAGACAAAAATTTTTGTCCCTAAAATATAAATTTGCTTAAAGATGAAGTACTAGTAAACGAACACTCATAATATTATTGTCACTGGATTTATGAGCACTATTGCAATGTTATCTCTCATCTCTTTCCCCACAAGGGAATATCCATCCCGACTGTTCTTGTAGATGACATCTATTGTTCATGAAAGATTTAAAACGCATATAAGGAGAGACATTGGGATAGCATTAGGCCTTGGAAATTCCTCGTTGATGTCTTTCCATGCATTAGAAACTTGCCTGTTTAGTTCTTCTTCTGCCACTTGTGTTTCTAAGATCCCATATTGGTTCATGTAGCATTCAATTGCAGAGGCAATATGCCCCCCCCTCTCTCTCTCTCTCTCTCTCTCTTCTTTTTATAAAAAAGAAAATTATCATTGATAAAAAAATATTACAGACATTTATGAAGCCATATAATTTGAGAAATAAAGTATGGAGTACAATCGCAACATATCTCTATACTTTCAACATTCCTAGCATATTGAGCAAGCCTATGTGTTGCCACATTTCCAATTCTATTAACATGTTGAACTTGACATTCACCAAACAATTGTATAACTTTTGTGGTTTCACTCAACATATTCCCCAACATTGCTGAAGATTCTACTTCCTCTTGAAGTGCTTTCACTATCAACAAGTAATCACTCTCAATTATTAGCTTTTGGATACCCATGTTAGCACAAAGTTGTAAACCTTTAAATATTGCTAGTAACTTAATAGATTCTGAATCAACAACTTCTTTTTCAACCTTACTAGCAACCATAACAATATCTCCTTTATCATTTCTAAGAATAGCACCAACTCCTACTCTATGTAGATCACAAAACATTGCCCCATCAACATTTAGCTTCAAGTATCTTGGAGGAGGAGGTTTCAGCACTAGTAATCATTTGTCTTGGTGTTTGGAAAATCCTTGATGTTTGTAAACATCTTCTGTAGTGATAGAGCATGTTCAATTACTTGTCTTGGTTCATTACGCGTTTTGTTATGCACCATCTTATTTCTTCTAAACCAAAAGCCACAGGGAATTAAGAATATTATACTCAGATCTTCTACCATGCCATCTTCTTTCACTTTCATTGCTATATCCATTATATTCAAATCCCTTTCCATCTTTTCCATAATAGGCACATATCTATCCCAATAATCTCTAATTCTAGGACAATAGAATAATGCATGTGGTAGATCTTCTAACCTTTCATTGCAGAAATAGCAGGTCCCTTAGTAATCACAATCTTTTTTTGTAGATTATGTTAAGTAGGGAGCCCTTCTTTGCAAGCTCTCCAAGTAAACACCTTCACTTTATTAGGGACTTTCATCTTCCATAAATCACTCACTTGAAGAGCTATTGGACTTCTCTTTGATTAATTTGTAGGCACTCCTAACACTAAATTTCTACTTTTCTCTTGTGTCCATGTCCATTTATTAGGCTGCTCTTTAGGGCAGATTATGAATTTTAGAATTTTTGCTGCTACATTTGGATTGAATAGAGCTCTTATCTTCTTCACATGGTACCATTTTGTATTCCTATCAATAATGCTAGCCACAATGTCTTCTCTATTCTCTGCCCTTATGTTTGTCCTTTCTAGCTATAAGGATTGATGACCCAAGATCCAATAGTCTCTCCAAATTTTAGCCATCTTCCCATCACCTATCCTCCACGAATCAACCACTTCCCAAATTCCTCTATTCCTCTCCATGCATGTGAAGAATTATTCCCCAAACTAGAGTCAAAGAACTAACCATTGGGGAAATGTCTAGCCTTATAAATTTAGTGCAGCATAGTACTCTCCTCTTGTAGAATCCTCCACCTGTGCTTGGCTAACAAGGCTAAGTTGTAGAATCCTCCACAGTGTCTTCTCTATTCTCTGCCCTTATGTTTGTCCTTTCTAGCTATAAGGATTGATGACCCAGGATCCAATAGTCTCTCCAAATTTTAGCCATCTTCCCATCACCTATCCTCCACGAACCAACCACTTTTTAGCTTCCCAAATTCCTCTATTCCTCTCCATGCATGTGAAGAATTATTCCCCAAACTAGAGTCAAAGAACTGACCATTGGGGAAATATCTAGCCTTATAAATTTAGTGTAGCATAGTACTCTCCTCTTGTAGAATCCTCCACCTATGCTTGGCTAACAAGGCTAAGTTGAAAACTCTCAAGTCTTTAAAGTTTAGCGTATGAACCCTGTTTACCTAAATTTGTTAATTTCTCTGAATTTTTTTACAATAGTACCAAGGAAATATCAATCGTCACCTATAAAATAGTTACGTAAATTGCGTAAATTTCCAATTGAACAAATATTTTGTGATTAAAACCTAAGATATAAAAATGTATATTTTCCTTAATACCTAAAAATGGTCGAAATCTTAAAATATCGACTCTCCTCATAATACTTTGATATTCACATAATTTCTCCAAACAAATACACTATTAAGTCCTAAGATCATATTACTCGGTTTTATAATATTGTCCATGCAAACACAATATTGACATCAAAATATATACAGTAAGCCCATTATATCTAGCCTTGGCCCATAAATTTGTGCAGCCCATAATGCAACATAACCCACAAAAACTATCTGCAAGTTCATGGCCCATTTCAATGAGCATGGCCCAATATCCAAAATACATACCAGCCCGTGAGTGACAAATATGGAAAAAAAAAGGAAGGGGGGGAGAGAGAGAGAGAGAGAGAGAGAGAGAGAGAATGTCTCGAGTAGAGAGAGAAAGAGCGTTACCTTGGTAGCTTGCGTCGTGCGACATGGAGGAACAGTGACATTAGCTGGGCGAACGTGGTCATAGGCTTAATTTCCGGCGAGTAATAGTGGCCGAGGCAACGGTGGCAATGGCTGCATGGTGCAACCCTCATGGTGGTTGGACAGCTTGCGGAGGAGCCTTACACAGTGAAGGTACTTGCTCTGTTTCATGTGGTGAAACAAAAGCTCTCGGTGGTTTACAGAGGGCGGGCAGTGGTTGTGAATGCAAGGCCGTGGCTAGGTTGTGCAGGGTGGTGGCGCACGGCTGGGCTTTGGGAAAACTCGAGCAGGCTGAGTGGTGGTTTCTACGGTGGCTTGAGGCAGTGTTTTTGTGTTGGTTTGCTTGAACGTGTAGGGCTTACTCGGCCTGGGGTTCAAGAGTCTGGCGGTTGGCGACTTGAAGGGGAGAGGTGGTGATCGGCGTTATCTGCGGCTAAGGAAGGAGTCGTGGAGGAGCTGCTGGACGTGGGTTGCTCTTTTTTGGTGGTGTAAAAGTAGGGGCATTTCTGTTGACCGTTACGGTGGTTGGTGACGGTGGTTCAAGTGGCTAGCGGTTGAGGAGAGTAGAAGAGGAGGAGCGGTGGTGCAGCGACTAAACTCGCTTGGATGTGGGCTCCTTTGGCCGTGACACAGCGAGGCTCAACCATGGTGGCTTGCGGTTGTGTGGATTTTCGTGGGACGATGTAGTGGCAGGAGGAGGAGCATGCAAAACTGTGGTGGCTGCAGTGTGATGTTTCCCGTGGCTGCAGACACTAGTGTCTGTTGGCTCCACAGTGGTGATAGAGAAACAGCCTAGGTGTGGGGGAGCATGCAGTGGATCAGCGTGGATTGTTGCGCTGCGATTGGTGGTGGAGAACAGGGAAAACTGAGTGAAACTCTATGAGACAGCAGACCCAAAACCGCATAGAGTAGATACGAGACAAACTAACGAGTGAGGGGTCTGTTGAGAGGTAGATCTGGGAGTTGGAAAAATAGATTGAAAAAGGCTGAGGAAGGTGGGATGCGCATGCATGAATTTATATAGGTAGCCGAAACCTTAGAGACAAAAAAAAAAAAAAAACGTGAATGAGATATTGAATAGTCATGTTGGGCTTTTAGAATAAAATCTTCAGCCATTATAAAAAAAAAATAGTAATGTTAGATAAAGTCGTAAAGTATGTAAATGTCACTTAATTATTTTAAAAAAGAATAGAGTCCACGATTAAATAGTTAATTTTTTTTCATATAGGTCTTATATTAATTTATTCTTTTTAAAGAGATTGCGTGACATTTATACAACTACAACTACAAATATCATTTCTCTAAAAAAAAATATCCCCATATCTATAAATTATTAAATGAGTGTAACTCATTTATTGAGCCCAAAATCATTCGTTAAATCCTAATGGGCCTAAAAAAAAACTTTTTCTCTTGGGCCTAATTAAACTCCCAGATAAACAAAAATTCCAGCTCGTAGGCTAATACAAAATTATACAATAAATCTAAAATAAGGTTTCTGAAATATTGGTCTGTTGAACGTAATTTATGCCCAACAATTTATATCCACCAAAATAAAAATTTGGGCACATAGTCTATCCAAAATTTCTTGTTAAATCTCAAGTGGATACCCATACTTATTAACCAAATAAAAATATTATATATATAAAAAAAATAATACACAGGTTTGGCCTGACTTAGTGCCGGTAGTGTTCATGAGACATATTGACAACTACTTTTCACATCCAAAGAATCAGAGGCCCACATGTGAAAATCCACAGCTCGTCTCTCCTGCGTACCTTGTCTCCACCCAAAGTGGGGTTGGAGCTTCGGCTCCACCCTCCCTCATCTTGTCCGGCGCTGGCCGGTGTAATATATAGTTTTTTTTTTCTTTTTTTTTCGTGTTTTTCCGTTCATAGCACAAAGAAGTGCCGATCTCCTACCTACCGGACACCTCCGATAGCCACGCTTCATGCCAGCAATTTCTACAGCCTCCGATTTGTCGAATGGTGGAAGAAATTTTCCTAAAAGAGTAGCGCGTGAATCTCACACGCGGCCTTTACCGTGCGTGAATTTTATGTACTTCCGTGCCAGCAAGCCTCAGCTGGCATCACGCACGGCTTCACTGAGATCAGCGGCCTCGGTTTACCTTGGCCCGACCACCGGCTTCCTTCCTAGTGTGGCGCGTGATCTACATGCTCCACCGTAGTCAGTGATGGTCCTTTTCCGGTGTATTGGCACGCCTTTCGATTGCTATGTTCTTATGTTCCCGCTTTCCATAACCGATGATCAAAATCAAGTGGGCGTGAAAGTTTTCTACAACCAATCCAGACAAGCAAGCAGTAGCACACACCTTCATGTGCGACTTTTAATTGCAATTTAATAGTCTGTTTATCAGACTATTCAAAACCGCTTCAAGCGGCATTCTCCTTAGTGAGAAATGGGTGGGAGCCATTTTTGGCTCCAGATGCCCCTTTTTATTTTTACTGGTGTTGTATTTTGTTTGTTTTGAAATGTTTGTTGGAGACTCTCACTCTACTGAATCTTGTATCATGTATGCTTTAATTTTTATCAATGAACACCTTGCTTAGAAAAAAAAAGAAAGAGAAAAAACATAGCTAACCATCTCGGTAGTTGATCATGTTACATGCGATGGGACTTTAAACCATGGAGTTTAGGCCCATGGTTAGCTGCACAAGCATCTTTTTCATGATCAAACTCTTAATTATTATTAAATCACATGCAACTAGCGTGAGTAATTGAGTTTGGGTGTTGCAAAATGAGAGAGTTTTTAAGATTGCATGTGATTAACTGGGCTAGCTAGAAGAAGCCTAATCAGCCAAGCTCGGAGGTTTGTTTGGGGTTACTCTAATTCATACACCCAGTCCAAAATACAAGAATATTTGTTGCGAGGATGAGATTGAAGGCCCAATAGTCTTTCCCGGCCCAAGCTTAAGCCCAAATATGGTCGATTCATAAAGTTTTTAAGAGAACGACCAATTTTTATACAAGCTAGTGCTACTAATTAAGAATAAGAAACTAATAATACTATATTTGAAACTTGAATCGATCACAATTCACTTTATTCAGACATTAACTTGAGTTTGGACAGCCACTAAAACTATCATGTCACCAAAATAAGAAAAAAAGAGGCCAAGAAATTTTTCGCATTTTATATGGTCTCGCGGCCCCCACCTTATATATTTAGATGCATGTGTTGAGCAATCTGCTAAACTTATTAATACATAAACGTAACCCTATCAACTATTCCTTGTGATCGACAGCCACCGATGCAGAGGTCCATGTAGCTTATAAGGGCACAGGATCCACCATTAAAGACGCTACAAAATCTTCCAGAACAATTCCAGCATGTGTGTAGCTATCTTCATCCTTATACACGATATCACTGACACGTACAAGGTTGAGAACTCGCATGAGAATTGGCATGGGGACTTGGGTTGGGTAGAGGCACTCTTTGTTCAGATCCTTCCATGCATCTGACACTTGTTTCCTCAATTCATGGACTGCTTCTTCTTCTGTAACACCGTGCTGTGTCATGTAGCATTCAACAGCGGAAGCAACATGCCCTCTCTTTTGCTCAAACTGCAAATATTATAATTGAAGAATCGTTTATATATGTTAGTATATAAATTAATAGGGAAATTTTATAAATTATTATTATAAAGAAAAAAAAATGGGAAATAATTAAACCTTGTGTGACACAATGTCATTCATGAGCAGCTAACCAATGCCGAAGCTGTGACCATTTTAGGGTTACTGAACAACCATTCGAATGAATCCTTTGTGACAAGTTCTCCCATTCCGACTAAGGATGTGGTTGCTAACATGGGGTAGCCAGAGGAAACAAGAGCATTGGACATATATTCGTCCATTGTTGGTATGTATTTCTGGTGGAACCATTCGGCTTCATGGTGGTATGCTCTAACTAGATTCTTCATCTGAGACAACATGCATATGTAGATATAAGTAATTGACAATCAGCACAAATACTAATTTTTTTAAACATATAATATTGTCAAACATAATATTTCCTGTTATATATGTTTGTTTGTTTGTTTTTTGCTTAATTTCTCAACTATGATGCTTACAGATTCTATTGCATACTGGACTCGATACAATTTTTCTTCACCTAGGTTTTGCTCCATTTCAGTGTAAATGTCTAGAAGTGCCTTGTAACTCATTTTCATGTACTCCGGGAGTTTATCTGCGGCACTCATATCCCACCTGTAAAACAGATAGTTTCTGTGCAATTTAGTTTTTCCAGTTAATCAGAAAAAATAAAGAATAAATACAAATATGATCAGGATGCATATCAATCTCAACCTCTCAATTGCTTCAGTAAAGAGGTCAAGTTCTTCAATGGTACCATACACATCATAGATATCATCAATAACAGAGGTCATGGAGATCACTTTGGTTAGCATCCTCCTAGCAAAGCTATATTGGGGCTCAAAGTACACTCCCAGTATCCAAAAATAGCACTCAACCACCCTATCTCTGATAAATGGTAGCTTCCTTGAAAAGTCCAAATCTTTCCACCAACTGTAAAATATAATTGAAAAGAATCATTTTATCAATTACCTACAATTATCATATCATCATGCCCAAGCTAGCTTACTTACAGCACTTGCAAGTACTCTGAGATGGAGCTTAATAACTCACCTAGCAATGTCAGAAAGTTCTTTCTGGTGCACTTTCTGCAATAGGTTGAACTCCAACTTTGCAAACTTAAGAAGAACTTTATCATGTAAAGCATCTTCTTGGTATATAGAAAAGTAATGCCTTGCCTCTAGCCTTTGTAGTCCTTTCCAGATAGGTTGTTTCAAGGCATAGGTTACTTGTGCTGCTAGAGGCCCGCTTAATTGGGATGCTACAGACTCAAGATGTGTGGTAGTGAAGATAAGAGCCTCATCCAATATATCTTCACCTTTTACCCTGAGATGTGTGGCTTCATACAAGCTTAAAATTCCTTTCACATCATTGCAAAGCGATCCCTTATAATATTCTTAAAAACATTGAAAATATTATCGTATTTGCAAAAAGAATTTAAAATTTTGTTTAAAATATTTGCTAGAGTGTAAATTTTTAAAATGAAGAAAAAAGGTAAAAGAGTGAGTAGTTAAGATTGTAAAGGGAAGTGAGAGAAAAGATAATAATAAAGAAATAACAAAAAAAAATATCATTTTAATATAGTAGAGAAAGAATATTGAATGAGATGTAGGTTGTTTTTAAAAAATGAGTAAAATTTAGAAAAATAAGATTTTTAGCTAAAATTTAGGAAAACTTTTGCTAATCCAAATGTACTTGACGATCCTCTAATATTACTTGAGGCTCACATAGTCACATATATATTGCTGCCTATCCTTCCAAGAGACATAAGGCCCCTCGTTTGAATGTTTTTTATTTTGAATGTTGGGACAGTCTCAACTCATCTCAATATCTAAACACCATTTAAACATAAATATTTTTCAGTTTCAAATTTTTAAATTTCAATATTTTCATTTAATCATTACAATTTTTTCAAACTTTCTTAATAAAACAAAAAAAAATAATTCAATTTTTTTGAAATTGCAAAACAAAAATAATGTTAAAAATAAGCCAAAAGTGCTAGCTATTACCTATTATTGCCAAGTCAAATTTTTTGTACTTAAAATGTTGCAATGATGTCTAAGATTAGGCTTGATATATAGGTTGTGGTATTGCCTAAGAGCATTTATATTCGCATCTTCGTAAGTGTTCCTTAGCGGCGATTTCTTAAACTATATATGTTCTAGAAGGCCGGTAGGCAATACCATTCTTTCTATAAATACCTCAACTTGCAATCTATTTATCTCATACTAGCCCCTGGAACTCAAAGCACTAGAAGTGCCATTTAGCAACACCATCTCCAATACTACGTAAGGTGCCAATTAACTTCTAAAATGTCTTTCCAAGTTTCAGCAGTAGCTGCTCCAACTGCTCAGAATTATATTATGCAAGAAATTAAACGTCGCTCAGCAAATTTTCGACCCAGCATTTGGGGTGACCATTTCCTCTCATATGCTTCTAAATCCTTGGTAATTAAAGATTTTGTATAATCTATCTTGTTTACATTATGACATCATGTATTTGAACTCTTGAAAATCAAACACTACTTTTGCATTTCATGGTGTAACTAACGCTAGCTTATAAGCCCTTACTTTTCAAGGGATAATATTTTATCTTGAAAGTATGATACATATTATTCCATGGATAAGTCATAGTGCATATATACTTTTGCTCGTATAGGAAACGACTGATGTGAAAATGAGGCAAGAAATTGAGGAATTGAAGGAAAATGTGAGTACGATGCTCACAGCTACGGTTGAGAAGCCTTCACAAAAACAGAACTTGGTCGATGCAATTCAGCGCTTAGGCATGTCTTACCATTTTGACAATGAGATTCAAGAAATTCTACAACAATTGCAGAAGACTCATGAAAGTGATGACTCTGAATATAATGATGATCTCTACACTGTTGCCCTGCTATTTCGACTACTTAGACAAGATGGCTATTACGTTTCATGCGGTAAAAAATAGTTGCTTCCTTTGTATAGGTTTGCAGAATTCTTTTTCAATGGAAATATAATTAACTAATTAAAGGTTTTAAAAGTAAAAGACAGAACCCGTTTCACGATTATGGGCTTAAAAAGTGCCTATTAGTACTATTTAACACACACACACACATATACTTATATATTAATCTCCTTCCATGAGTGACTCATTTGATGTCATGGGAATATTGTGAGGTAGATATGTTCAACAAGTTTAAGGACAACAAAGGGAATTTGAAGGGATCGCTTTGCAATGATGTGAAAGGAATTTTAAGCTTGTATGAAGCCACACATCTCAGGGTAAAAGGTGAAGATATATTGGATGAGGCTCTTATCTTCACTACCACACATCTTGAGTCTGTAGCATCCCAATTAAGCGGGCCTCTAGCAGCACAAGTAACCTATGCCTTGAAACAACCTATCTGGAAAGGACTACAAAGGCTAGAGGCAAGGCATTACTTTTCTGTATACCAAGAAGATGCTTTACATGATAAAGTTCTTCTTAAGTTTGCAAAGTTGGAGTTCAACCTATTGCAGAAAGTGCACCAGAAAGAACTTTCTGACATTGCTAGGTGAGTTATTAAGCTTCATCTCAGAGTACTTGCAAGTGCTGTAAGTAAGCTAGCTTGGGCATGATGATATGATAATTGTAGGTAATTGATAAAATGATTCTTTTCAATTATATTTTACAGTTGGTGGAAAGATTTGGACTTTTCAAGGAAGCTACCATTTATCAGAGATAGGGTGGTTGAGTGCTATTTTTGGATACTGGGAGTGTACTTTGAGCCCCAATATAGCTTTGCTAGGAGGATGCTAACCAAAGTGATCTCCATGACCTCTGTTATTGATGATATCTATGATGTGTATGGTACCATTGAAGAACTTGACCTCTTTACTGAAGCAATTGAGAGGTTGAGATTGATAAGCATCCTGATCATATTTGTATTTATTCTTTATTTTTTCTGATTAACTGGAAAAACTAAATTGCACAGAAACTATCTGTTTTACAGGTGGGATATGAGTGCCGCAGATAAACTCCCGGAGTACATGAAAATGAGTTACCAGGCACTTCTAGACATTTACACTGAAATGGAGCAAANTCAAAATCTACGGTACCAAAAATGGTGCCGCAGGTAAGTAAAATCCAAACACCACTAGATAAAAGCATATTAAACTCAAACAATATGCATGAATGAATGTCAATGCTCCAAAACTCATAAATCATATTTTCCACGCACGCCAAAAACCCATTTGGCTTAAAAACATAACCTTAAAAACCAAGCCTCGCCATTATCCCAGATAATGGCCCAAACCACCATTTTCCCCGAAAATGGATCACAAGACCATCGCCATTTTCCCAGAAAATGGCCCATATCCGAAAACCATGAAAACCAACCAATTATGCATGCACCATGATCTCCCCTAGGGATCATCCGCACACTCTGGCTCTGTGCCACACCGCAGGTAACGTCTACGCGTGTGACACCTACACGAGTGATGCCCAGACTCGCGCCTCCAACTCGCGCGTACCTGGCCAGGCCATCCTCTAGTCCCCGCCACTAAAAGGACCACGGAGTCGACACGACAGCGTTACCGTATCGTGCGATCCGGTCGTCGCCCGGCGACAACCCAGGGGATGTCACTCAGTATTATCCACTCCCGAGTGACCAGAGGAGCTCCACCGAGATAATAACCCATCCCGGCTTGGGCTCGTGATACGCACACTCCCAAAAATCATTTACGCCAATAAAACATGATTTTTATCAATAAAATAAAATACAAGTGCATGCATCATGTAAATGCCAATTTCAATGCTCGACAAATAAATTCAACCATAGCACAACAAACAAGCAACTCCGTCCTCCATCCATCCGACCCCCGAACTCCTCGGACTCAGTCCGGAATCAGCAAACCAACCAGATAATTTATTGTATGAGCAAAATATATTTAAATCTAAAAGTAGAGTTTGGAAAATACTTACAGCGCTATATAGGATTTTTAGAAGCTTCGGCGCGAAGCGAACGGCGATGCGAAAGCAACGTAACAGTGCAAATGCACTGTTCCCGTGGGTCGCAAAATACCCACTTTTGACGGGGACAAACCAAGACACCAAATTGATAGGGAATGGTCTAGAGATGTTATGAAGCTAGTGGGAGTGAGTTTTGGCCGTGGGTGGCGGCGAAAACGCCGGTAGGGGCGGAAAAAGGGCAAATCGGAGTTGAGCTCGTGGGAGCCGCTCCGGTGACCGTTTGAGGCCGGGGATGGGTGGGTTAGGTCGGTAAGGAGTAGGGGAAGAAGTGGTGAAGAGGTGGTGGCCGGAGGTGGAGCGACGGCGGCGGATCGGGCTTAAAGCCGTGCGGCTTGTTGGGCGTTTTCCGGCCAAACGGCCGGCCGGTTGGGGCTGGGAGTTGGAGGGGATGATCACCGGCCGGAGGGGAGTCGACCGGTGGGTGTGGCGTCAGGCACGACGCCGGCGAACGGCGGGGCTGGGCTGGAGGCCGGCGGACGCGTGGGTGAGGAGAGAGAGAGAAAGAGAGGAACGCGGGGAGAGAGAGAGAGAACCGAACGGGAGAGGGAAAAAAAGGAAAAAGAAAAAAAAAAAAAGGGAAAAAAGAAAAAGAAGAGGAAAAGAAAAGAAAAAAGAAAAAGATGAAGGAAATTAATGAGGTCCAGTCCTCACGTCGGAAGTCCAAAGACTGATCAGCCGAAAACGGTAAAAACATAAAACGATTAAAATAAATTAACACTACATCAAATAAATAAATAAACACCAATAAAATATTTTAAACACATCAATAAGCTAAAATAAAATAAATAACTAGTAAAAACCAATTATTTAAATTTTTAAAACCAAAAACAAGCCAAAATAAATTAAATCACAATTTAAATTCAACAGCCAATAAAATCTATTTAAAACTCGATAATTTAAAATAAAAGCACTATAAAATATTTAATTAAATTAAAATATCCCTTCAGTGAAAATACACATAAAAGCGGGTCATCACATCCTCCCCCCCTTAAAACAAATTTCGTCCTCGAAATTTGCAGGACCGAACACCAACTTGAAACAAGCCATACAATTCCACATAAAACCAACTGCAACCAAGATTAAAAAAAACGTACCGTCATCACTCGAACAAGTAGGGGTACTGCTCCCTCATGTCCACTACTCGCTCCCAGGAGAAATCTTGAGCTAACGGATCTCCCCAGGCCACCTTAACCAGATATATCGTTTTAGACCTTAACTGTTGCTCCTTCCAATCCATGATCTGCGATGGAACAACCTCATAAGTAAGGTCCGGTTGCAACTGAATATTCTCTGGGTCGACAAAACGTGGCTCTTGTTGTCCAAAACTCTTCTTTAAAGACGATACATGGAAGACATTGTGTATATCCCCAAAATATTCTGGCAAAGCAACTCTGTAAGCGACGGACCCTACCTTCTCCAAAATCTGAAAAGGTCCAACATATCTCGGATCCAGCTTCTCTTCTTCCCAAAACGCTTAACTCCTTTCATGGGAGAGACCTTAAGATAAACCCAATCGCCTTGTTCGAAAGACAATTCTCTCCTCCTGGTATCCGCGTAACTCTTTTGACGACTTTGCGCTGCAGCCATGTTATCTCTTATAATCTGAATCTGATTTTGCATATCCTGTATTATCTCGGGTCCAATTATTTTCTTCTCCCCGACTTCATCCCAACATAAGGGTGATCTGCATTTTCTACCATACAGAGCTTCATAAGGAGCCATTTGGATGGATGCATGGAAGCTGTTATTATACGCGAATTCTATGAGTGGCACGTGATTCTCCCAACTTCCTTGAAAATCTAAAGCACACGCTCGCAACATATCTTCCAGAGTTTGAATCGTGCGCTCTGATCTGGCCGTCTGTCTGGGGGTGATAAGCAGTACTAAACTTTAATTTAGTACCTAAAGCCGCCTGCAAACTCTTCCAAAAATGGGAGGTGAACCTTGGATCTCTGTCCGACACTATGCTCTTGGGTATCCCATGTAGTCTCACTATTTCCTTTACATACAAGCGGGTCAATTTTCCCAGAGAATCCGCATTATTGACCGGTAAGAAATGAGCACACTTAGTCAGTCGATCAACAATTACCCAAACTGAGTTCTTTCCACTGGGAGTCCTCGGCTAAGCCCACTACAAAATCCATAGAGACGTCATCCCATTTCCATTCAGGAACAGGTAGAGGCTGGAGCAAACCTGCTGGTCTTTGATGCTCGGCCTTGACTTGACGGCAAGTGCCACATCTCTCAATATACAAGGCAATATCCCTCTTCATTCCTTCCCACCAATAATTTTTCCTTAAGTCCCGATACATTTTGGTGCTACCGGTGAACGGAATAGGGAGCCGCGTGAGCCTCCGCCAAAATTCGCTCCTTAAATTCGAGTCCTTAGGAATTACTCTACGATCTCGGAATCGAAGAATCCCATCTTTATCCAAACTGTAGTGCAACGGCCCTCTAGATTTTCTGACCCTTTTTCTAATGTCCAACAGCTTCGGATCTTTTCTCTGAAGAGTCTTCAATTCTTCAAAATCAATTACCCGAATATCAAGAATTGAAGATATCACTTCCTCTTGCTGCGAACTTCCAATAAGGAGCCTTCTCAACCCGCAAAGTAAAGAATCCACTCCAGAAGATTCAGCTTCATCCTCTAAGTGTGATTTCCGGCTCAAGGCATCTGCAACTACATTTGCTTTTCCTGGGTGGTATTTAATCTCGCACTGATAGTCGCTTATTAGCTCTAACCATCTCCTTTGCCTCATGTTGAGATTCTTCTGAGAAAATAAATGCTTCAGACTCTTGTGATCGGTGTAGATCTCGCAAACTGCTCCTATAAAAAGTGTCGCCAAATCTTAAGGGCAAACACTATTGCGGCCAATTCCAAATCATGTGTCGGGTAATTCTTCTCGTGGTCTTTCAGTTGACGAGACGCATAAGCCACGACCCGTCCTCCTTGCATGAGAACACACCCCAAACCAAATTTAGATGCATCACTAAAAACAACAAACGGCTCAAGCGGTTTTGGAAGTGCTAAAACTGGTGCAGTTGTCAATCTGTTCTTCAATTCTTGGAAACTCCTCTCGCACTTGTCTGACCAAACAAACTCTGCATTCTTTCTAGTCAAAGCGTTGTTTGAGTTTAATATGCTTTTATCTAGTGGTGTTTGGATTTTACTTACCTGCGGCACCATTTTTGGTACCGTAGATTTTGATGCAGCGTTCGAGGAGGAGGAGGAGGCTGAGCCCGAGGATACGGCTCCGCCGGAGTTCTGATTTGAAGTTATGCTTTGTACTTAGTTTTAAAACAATATTTATATCATGTAATATTTTATTCTGTACCTTTGAACCGTTTGTATTTTATTTAAGAAAAATTCTGGTACTTAGTATTTGACTTTGCTATCCGCTGCGTATCTTCTTGTGCACATTTGTCGCTTGCACACACTTGGCACTCTTCGATAGGGTGGTGACCCGTGATGTCACCATCTGGGCGCCTCGAATTCCCCGTTTTCCGTACGTGGGGATTTTGGGGGCGCCACAGCTCTTAGGCAATGCCACAACCTATATATTAAGCTTAATTTTCGACATCATTGCAACATTTTAAATACAGAAAATTTGACTTAGTGCATGTTTGGGGTTGTGGTAGAAAATATTGCTTTTAGCTTAAGGCTTATAGCTTAGAGCTTAACGTAATAAGCTTTACTATTAAAAAGTTATTTACTGTTTGGGATTTATATATCTAAAACACTTTCAAATATATTATATTTGTTTGGAAACAAATTTAAAAAGTACTTTTTGATGTAGAAATGACACAAAAGGGTATATTCTTGATAGAAATAAAATATTATAATAAAATAACAACGAAAATAGTCTAATAGATTTTTCAGTAATTATAAAAAAAAAAAAAAAAAGAAGATGGAAGACAAACTGCCATTTGAAAATTTTTAGCTCCATTTGAAAGTTGAAGGCGTGAAGGTCTTTGGAGTTCGAGAGAGAAAGAGAGAGAGAGAGAAGGGGGGGAAGAGGAGAGGCAAAGTTGTCGTTGTGGTAAAATAGTGAGGATTTTTTTGTAATATACATGTCACGAAAAAATAGGACTTACTTTTTGCAAAGTGCTTCTGACAAAAAGCATCACTTTGATGCTTTTGTTGAAACGTGCTTTTTTAGCTTTTTTTTTTTTATTTAAAAGTACTTTAATATAAAATTACCAAACAGTTAAATTTTATCATTTAAGTACTTTAAACCATTTTAAAGCACTTTTTACACTTTCCACCGCAACCCCAAACAGGCTCTTAGCATTAATAGGCAATAGTTATAACTTTGGCTTATTTTAAATATTATTTTTGTTTTGAAATTTCAAAAAAATTGAATTATTTTTTGTATTTTGTTTGAAAGTTTGAAAAAATTGTAATGATTAAATGAAAAAGTTGAAATTTAAAAATTTAAAATTTAAAATTATTTGTGTTTAAATAGTATTTAGATATTGAGATGAGTTGAGATCGTCTTAACATCCAAACGAGGGAGGCTACCTCTTGAAAGGATAGAGCGGCAATATATATTAGATTATGTGAGCTTTAAGTAATATTAGAGCATCCTCAAGTACATTCTGATTAGCAAAAGTTTTCCTAAATTTTAACTAAAAATTATATTTTCCTAAATTTTATGCATCTTTTAAAAACGACATACATCTCACTCCTTATTCTTTTTCTACTATATTAAAATGAACTTTCTTATATGTAGTCACTTTTACGTACTCATTTCTCACTCCACTAATATGATTGACTGCTTCATTTTTTTTAATATTAAATAATTGATTTGACTAATTACATAAATGAAGTGTATAAAAAGTACGTAAAAGTGACTGTATGTAGCAGATTTCATATATATATGTATACTAGCAGTAGTTCAATGTGCCAGGCACGTTTCTCTAGTTGAAAGAAGATAAAATTTGTGAAAATAATGTGTCCTAACAGTAAACAAATTGTGCCTCCATGCATGTGGCACAACATTGTGTAATTCAGTTAATTGTTTGTTCACAATCAACAAGAAAATTGAAATTGTACATAATTAAGATCTATTAGTAAATAGCCCAATGAACAGGGGCTTGAAACATAATATCAGCAAGCATTATGCAAATTGTTCAAATTGAAAACCAAACCAAACGACCATACAGAGCAAAGATTTTTTTAATTATTATTATTATTATATATATATAAGTAAACAAAATATATTAATTAAATTATAGGCAAAGCCATGTTCAGTACAGAAAATGCCCTAACTAAGGAGCAATGATACAAGGAAATCATGAAAATCTTGGACATTAATATTAACGACAATGGCCCAAGTACAAAGAGCTCTAAAAAAAAAAACTTTTAGTTTCTCTATTGATCTCTCTTTGTCCTGGAACGTTCGTTCATTGCGCTCCTACCACACACACCACATGATGCAAATATGAATCATTTTCCATATAGTATTGATCTGTTGATTGCCTCTTAAATTTGTCCAGCTAGCTAGAACTGTCACTACTGTCTCAGACATAACCCAACCCAAGTCTAGTCTATTAAATACCTTATTCCATAACCCTCGAGCTACCTCACAATGTAGTAGAAGATGGTCCATAAATTCACCTCCTTCCTATACATGCAACACCAATTTGCGATGATCACCCTTCGTCTCCTCAAATTATTCATTTTGAAGATCTTACCCAACGAAGCAGTCCACACAAAAAACACTACTTTGAGAAGCGCCTTGTGTTTCCAAAGCTTTTTCCATGGAAACTGAATAGGAAGCTCTTGTGATATAGACTTATAAAAAGAGCGAACCGAAAACAATCCTTTACCTATAGGTATCCACCACAATAAATCAACATGCTAGTTACTTGGTTTGGTTGAGTACAAAAGGATGAAAAAAGTTTCGAAACTATCCATTTCCCAATCTTGAGCCACTCGGCTAATATTGATGTTCCACTGGATTTGTTCCCTCGCTATCGCCATGACTTCTGCCACTAAAACATCTTTGGCACTTGAAACCCTAATGAGTCCAGGAAATAAATCTTTATGAGCACAATTACCACACCAAATATCATACTAGAATTTGATCCTGGCCTCCTCTCCTAGATGAAATCTTGTACGATAAGAAAAGACCCTCATCCTCTTCTTATATGTTTCCACAACCTCACTCCATAAGCCCATCTCACTTTGTTGGTACACCATCCCCCCCATAGTCTACCATACTTACTCTCAATCACTAACTTTCATAGGGCTTTTGGTTCTTTATGGTATCTCCACAACCATATTCCAAGTAATGCCAAGTTAAAAATTCTCAAATTTCTAATACCTATACCACCTTTCGAAAGAGGACTACAAACCTTCTCCCACCTGACTATGTGGAATTTGAACTCCTCGCCTATTCCACCCCACAAGACATCTCGTTGTAGTCTCTCAATACAAAGTGCCACACTTGCTGGAATAGGAAACATAGACAAAAAATAGGTCGGTAGATTAGATAATGTACTCTTTATTAGGGTAATCCTACCACCTTTTAACAAGTACATTGATAAGGTCCCTCTCTCTCTTCTCTCAAAAGACTGAGTAGGGTTTAGTGCTCCTGTTTTTCGACATAGGGTTTAGTCTCAATGGTTGTGAGGGCGGCGGTGGTTTACAGTTACTATGGTGGAAGAAGATTTGACCAAGAGATGGGAAAGACTCCATTTGTCGAAGGAAGAAACAACTGTGTATCAAATAAAAGCGAAGGGCCTGAATGATGGGAATCTAAGGGGAAAACTCTGCATCATTGGAAAGGTGCTTTCAAAAAAGGAAGTCAACAACGAAGCCTTTAGGATGATAATGTCTCAGATCTGGAGACTACAGGGGTGGGTACATTTCAAAGACCTTAATGAACAATGCTTCCTAATAGAATTTCAACAAATCCAGGATAAAGAAAAAGTTTTAAGTGGTAGACCTTGGTTCTTTGATAGGAATCTAATAACACTACACGAAGTAGATGAGAGTGTTTCTATGAACGCGTTGAAATTTCAGTACGAACCCTTCTGGGTACAGTGCCATAACTTACCACTGGCTGCAATGACTGAAGGGATAGAAGAGGATTTTGGCTCGTCCCTTGGGCATGTGATAAGGGTGGGTGCAGATTCTAATGGATCTGCTTGGGGTAGGTGTTTAAGAGTGAGGGTTGCTCTGGACCTCACTAAACCTTTATTGAGGGGAAAATGGTTGGAGTTTGAAGATGAGAAGCTCTGGATCTCCTTCAAATATGAGAGGCTCCAAAATTTCTGCTTTCATTGTGGAATCCTATCCCATAAAGGAAGAACATGCTCAAGGCCAAGATTTGACCAACACTAAGATGAACAGCAACCAATGCAGTTTGGGCCTTGGCTACGAGCTCAGCCAATTAATACAAACCTATTTGATTTCAAAAAATATGGAGGCAAACCAGAATACAACAACCCAACAGCAGAGCAAGCCGAGAAGGAGAGGGTTAGGCAAAATGGAACAACCCATGACAAGAAAGAGTTGATAGAAACTGAGATAGCCATTGAGGAGACAGTATTGAGGGAGGAGAAAACCTTTGAGCATAGCAATAAGGCAGTGCCTCCAACACCCAAACCCTCATATTCAGGAGAGGAGGGGTGCAATTCTGTACCAACACAGAACCAACATCAATCTGTGAAGGAGGTACTTGCAGGAGCAAACGATCAAATGGAGTTAGACCTAACTATCTCTAGCTTAAGAGGAAAAAATGTGAAACTAGATAAAACCCAAACCACCCTAAATGCTGCTGAAATTCCAAACAAAGGAAGCACAGATAGAACCAGGAGGAGCATGAACAACATGGGACACCCCATGATCATAGTCCCTAACAACACTACCAGAACAGATGATGGGAATACCAAAACTGGTAAATGGAAAAGAAAGGCTAGAGGTGAGTCAATTTCAAGACAGGGCTTGGTGGATATTACAAATTCCAACCAAATGGTGGGAAACAAAAGAAGAGGTGGGAAAGGCAACACAGAGCTTGACATTAACCCAAAGAAGTTCAAGAGGGATGAGGGTGACACAGAGAACCAATCTGAAAAGGCAGTGGCTGGATTCCAGCCCTGCTAAAACAAATGAATCTTCTAATATGGAATTGCCGAGGGCTTGGGAACCCTCGGACAATTCGAATCCTTATGAAATTGACTAAGGACAAGTGCCCTCATTTAGTGTTCCTTGTGGAAACTAAGTGCAACAAAACACGGATGAAGGAGGTAAGAAGATCTCTGAGATTTGATAGCTGTTTTGCAGTAGACAGTGTGGGAACAAGTGGTGGCATTGCTATGCTCTCGAAAGAAGGGTGGGAAGTCAAAATTACCAGCTATACCCGATGGCATATAAATGCCCATATACAGGATGAGGGAGGCAGTCCTAGTTAGCAGTTCACTGGATTTTATGGCCACCCAAATACAATGAAAGGAAAAAGCAGCTGGGAATTGCTCAAGATCCTTAAACCAACCCCACCAATGCCTTGGCTGTGTGGAGGTGATTTTAATGAAATTCTACATCAAAGTAAGAAAATAGGGGGAGCTTGGAGACCATACGCTTAGATAGAACATTTCAGGCAAGCCTTGGAACTATGTGGGATTTGTGACATTCAATCAAAAGGGCAGAAATTCACATGGTCAAACAACAGAAGGGGAAGAGGTTTCACAAAGGAGCGAATTGATAGGGCTATGGCCAATAAGGAATGGAATGACCTATTTAACCAGGCCTACTGCAATGCCTTGGCAGCTGTCAAGTCTGATCACTCCCCTTTACATGTTAACATGGAACATATAGTACATAGGAGGGGCAGGAGAAACAAGGTTTTTAGATATGAAGCAGCGTGGGAGTTGAAGGAGGAATGTGGAGGGATTATTAAAGAGGCATGGAACAAAGGCCAAGGGGGGAATTCACAGGCAGACAGAATGAGAGTCAAACTAGACTATTGTAAGAGGGACTTGTTAGTGTGGAAACAGAAGGCAACACAACAAGCACAAGGGGACTCATCTCGAATCTTGGCTAGCATAAGCCACCTACAAGACAGTGGTGATGGAGCCCATATGGACAGAATGCAGAAATTACAAATAAAACTTGAAACTAATCTAGCTGAAAATGAGATGAAGTGGAAGCAACGTGCAAAACAGCATTGGTTGAGGAATGGAGACAAGAATACACAATTCTTCCATATGCAAGCAAACCAAAGAAGGAAAACAAACTCCATCAAATCCATTGCAGATAATGCTGGGAATACAGCTCAAGAACAATAGGACATTGGAGAGGTTTTCATAGGTTTCTTCTCCTCTCTTTTCACTACTTCATTGCCCTTTAATATTGAAGCTTGTTTACATGCTTTGCAACCAAAAGTTACAACTGAGATGTCAACAAGAATCATGAAGGAATTCACAACTGAGGAGGTTAGAACAGCTGTGCTCCAAATGAACCCATTGGGTTCCCCTGGACCCAATGGCTTCCCTGCTCAGTTCTACCAGAAACACTAGGAGGTGGTGGGGGATGATGTCTGTAGGTTTGTGCTCCAAGCTCTTAACCAAGGTGGTTCCCTCAAAGAAGTAAATGACACATTCATAGCCTTGATTCCCAAAGTAAAAAACCCAAAAAAGGTGACTGAATTCAGACCAATAAGCTTCTGTAATGTTATTTACAAGATAGTGTCAAAAACCTTGGCAAACAGACTGAAATGCATACTCCCTTCACTCATATCAGCAAACTAAAGTGCCTTTGTACCCGGGAGACTAATCTCAGATAACACCTTAGTTGCTTATGAGGTACTTCACTCGATGCAATCAAGGATAAAGGGGAGGAAAGGATTCCTGGCTCTTAAATTAGACATGAGCAAAGCCTATGATAGAGTTGAATGCTCTTTTGTGGAAGCTGTGATGAAGAAAATTGGTTTTCCCCTACATTGGGTCAACCTGATCCAAAAATGCCTAAACTCAATCTCTTATTCCATTTTAGTAAATGGAGAGCCTCAACAACAATTCTACCCTTCTAGGGGAATCAAACATGGGGACCCCCTCTCCCCCTACATTTTCATCCTATGTGTTGAAGCCCTCTCTGCATTACTAAACCAAGCTGAAGAGAGGGGGATTTTAACCAGTGCACCCTTGGGGAGAGGCCCTACTAAGGTGAATCATCTGTTCGTTGCAGATGATAGCCTCATTTTCTGTCAAGCTACAAATGAGGAACTAAATAGACTGCTAGTGATACTAGAAACATATGAACAGGCCTCGAGACAGGTACTAAACAAAGACAAATCCTCAGTGTTTTTCAACAAGAACACAAAACAAGAGCTCAAAACCAGATACTACAACTAGTTGGCATCAAATCACATGGGACCTTTGAAAAGTACTTAGGTCTATCTGTAATGGTGGGAAGGGCAAAGATTTCAGGCTTTCATTCCCTCATAGAGAGAACCTGGGCTCGAGTTGCAAATTGGAAGACAAAGCATCTGTCAAATGCAGGAAAAGAAATACTACTCAAAGCCGTGCTCCAAGCCATCCCAACCTATGCAATGGGGATTTTCCTCCTCCCAACATCCATCACAAGAAAACTGAACCAACTCCCAAGGAAATTCTGGTGGGCGTATAATGAAGATACTTCAAAAATCCATTGGATTTCATGGGAACAACTAAGCTCTGGCAAGGAATTAAGGGGTCTGGGGTTCAGGAGTTTTCAAAGCTTCAACATAGCTATGCTATCAAAGCAAAGCCAGAGGATGATTCAAGGCCCAACTTCCCTAGTAACAAGAGTCTACAAGCAGAAGTACTTCTCAAAAATGGGCCTATTGGAGTCAAAATTGGGGTCGGGTCCTTCATATGCTTGGAGGAGCATCCATGCAGGGCTGGATATGTTAAAAAAAGGACTATTATGGCGGGTGGGAAATGGAACCAGTATAAACTTATGGCAGGAAAGATGGATTCCAACCCTGCCTTCACAACAGATCTCATCTCCTAGAGGCAATGATGTATGGTGTGAACTGGTCAGTGACATAATAGACCCCAACTCAAAAACCTGGAGAGAAGACCTCCTGCAAGAGATGTTCTCAAACCAGGAGATTGAGGCCATCAAAATCATTCCTATTAGTTTAGGAGGAAGAGAAGACAAAATGACTTGACAATTTTCCAACAATGGACTGTACACAGTTAGGAGTGGATATCACTACCAGAGGAGCCTGGTGTCTGAAATGGAGGGGGAAGCATCGAGTAAACATAGTGACAAAGATGTGTGGAAAAGACTATGGAAGATGAAGGTTGCCCCTGCTGTTAAATTCTTTGTGTGGAGAGCATGTAGTGAAGCACTCCCCACCTGTGCTAACTTGAAAAGAAGGAAAGTGCTGGAAGATCCTCTATGCCCAATCTGTAGAAGAGAACCTGAAACATCAGGCCATGCTCTATAGGGTTGCACAGCTACAAGGGATGTCTGGAGCCAAGGGTGCATCAAGATCCAAAAGATGTCACATCACAACAACCTGTTCTTCAATGTATGGAGTCGCCTAGTGCAACAACTAGACCAAGATGAACTGGAGGAGGTGGCTATAACCTTGAAAGGGATATGGACTAGAAGAAATGAGTTTCTGTATGGCAAAGGGTTTAGGCACCCCACCAGTATATCCCAAACAGCAAGAATTGAAGTATTGGCCTTCCATGAGGCAAAACAGTCCCAACAACTTGATCTAATGCAGAGAATTCAGAAAGAACCTAAATGGGAAAAACCAGTAGCAGGTTACTATAAAGCAAATTGGGATGCGGCTTTGAGGGTGGAATCAGGAAGAATGGGGTTGGGAGAAATCATTAGAGATCACAATGGAAGAGTCATAGGCACACTCAGGGCATCCCGGGCAATTACAGAAACCCCATTTGATGCGGAAGCCCAGGGCCTTCTACTAGCAGTAGTCTTCTGTAAGAAAATTAGCCTGAGTAATCTAATACTGGAAGGAGATTCAAAACAAGTTATTGATCTCTTACAAAGGGAGGGACCCAACTGGAGCAGAGAGGGGTTGATGATAGAGGATGCAAGGCAATTACTGAATACCTGGAGTCAATGGACAGGAAAACATGCGTGTAGAGAGGCAAACAAGGCTGCACATGTTTTAGCTAAATCAGCACTCAATTTCTCTGTAGATCTATATGATATTGAAGAATGTCCTTTGTGCATTCAATCAATTGTAGCTACTGAGATGTTATAATCTTGGTTTTATTAATGAGATCACGATTTCCTTTCAAAAAAATAAAAAAAAACAAGTACATTATCTTCTAACCTGCCAATCGATGCTCTACTTTTTCAATCATTGTATCCCATAGAGAAGCTGCTCTCGAGACGGCCCCCAATTGGAGGCCAAGATATGTCATAGGGAGTGAGGCAATATTACACCCCAGAGTATTAGCCAAAGTTGTTCACACCACTAGTCTTGTTTCCCACTCTCTTTCACTTTTTATTATCCGCTTTTGCTTTTGTTCACCATAAAACTGCGAAAGCCACTCCAAATTATCAGATTTGGTATTTACAGTAGGTTTAAACTTTAGGAGCTCCTCTTATGATGGTTCAACTTCCCAGCAACTTATAGAATCTGTTGGTATTTTCTTGAACAAATATCCTACACCCTTGAACATCAGACCATCAAGAACCTTGAAAATGATGTCAATCTCACAATCACGTTTGAATTTAATAAGAGGCCGAAACTCCCTACAAAGTTTGAATACAATCATATATTTAAGAGAAGTTGAGAATTCGAAAAGACGAATTAAAAAAGACAGGATTATGCATATTACTCAAGTTCACTTATGCTCATCAATCATGGTTCTAGGATGGAATTTTCCTTGAGCTTAACTCCCCCACCCTGTAAGAATGATATGCTAAATATATGATTAATAGTACACGTACCAAGTTCATTAATCCCAAAGGGAAGAAAAAAAAAAAAAGAGAGAGAGAGAGACAATGTTCTAACTGTAGTGAAGAAACCACATAAACTTCACAAAAATTAAAATAATAAACCCAATTCCTTTCTCCTGTAACCCTTTTTCCTTTTAGAAGGCTACAAAAGCAACATGTCTTTTATCTAGAGAACTCAATTTCCTTTGTTTCCTTTTCAATTCTTTTCCAATCCAATGACAGTCCAAACCTCCAGATCTCTTCATGGTTTTCTTCTTTTCTCTCCCATGAAAGTTGCAAGTCCAAGAAGCCACACAAAATCACACAAACAACAAGCAACAAAAAACCAAAACAAATTGCACAGAAAAATAGAAAATTGAAACTGACAACAACAAAAATTGTAATAGACAGTAGCAAGTTCTTTTCTCTCTTAGGTTCTTCAAATTTTCAACCTTTTCCCCTTGATTTCTTGATGAATTATAGCTATAAAGCATCCAGAAATGATTGCTAATGGATGCAGCAACAACATGTAATTGGGAGTGTTGGAGTACTATCGTTACTTCAAACCTAATAAATCAATTATAGTCAAGCAGGTCTTTAAAAGAGAAAAGAACAAAATAAAGTATTGCCTGAACAATTCACAAGCAAAAAAGAGTTTATATATTATTATCCATGTATGCATTTCACCCATTTCTAAGGGATAGAAAGTTAAATCCATGCCAGTTACATGACTTGAATATAGATATTGATGAAGACAATTCAGCATAATAAAGCATCAACTTGCATATTTCCTATTTGATCCACATTAAAACATCACGGGACACATCTTTGTAAAGAACACCATTCTGAAATACAAGAAAAAGAATAGAGAAAATAAATTATAATAAATATATAGCAACAAACAAGAAAATGGGAAAAGTAAACAATATCTAGACAATAGACCTCATGCAGATGGTTCGTTGAGAGGGCTGTGAAGTATGGAAGCCAAAGGGCAAGCAAGGCATGTATTTAGAAGTATGCCAACATGAACTTGATTGGCACAAGTACACAAAACCTGAGTTACACAAGTTGAAGGACTCAAAACTCTTCATGACGTTTTTCTCTATTAAGACTTGTGCTTCCTTTCCAAGACCTTTGACCTTTTGCTTTGAAAATCTTGTCAAACTAAGCAGATTTTCTAATTGCCAATTGGAATTATACAAAATCATTTCATCAGTACACATAACAATTCATTAAACATATGTATCCTTCTATGATCACCGTATCACATTTATATTCTACCAAGGGGATGATTTTCTAGTGTGGGGAAGAAATGTTTATTCATGAATTCATGTCATATCAATTTCGTGCATACCACCATAAAGAATAATGTATCCACCTTTAGTAATATGATAAACTTGAGAGAGAGTGAGAGAGAGAGGACTGTTAGTATGATCAATTGTTGGGCAGTATCACCATTGAGTTTATATACTCTCTTAATACTCAAAAAAGTATATCAAATTTCATATTAATTGGATATCATTTACTATTGCACCCACAAAGTTCATTCTTTTGGGTATATCTTTAATACAAATTAAAAAGCTCTAAGGAAAAATTGGATGAAAGACTCAGTTTAATAAATCCAAAGAATGCAGGGTAGAATGGAGGGTTCCTACCCGATTGTGGTCTAATATGTTGATGAGCCCTAAGCAAACAGGCCCTATACGCAAGTATATGAAGGGATTGAATTGGTTGTATTGAAAGACTGACCATATGTGAACATAGTTTAATTTCAATTTATTGTCTTGTACATAAATCCTTTTTTAAGATATACTATTATTATATAACACAAAAAAAGTGAAGTTCTTAATAAAAACTCCCTTTTTACTGCTCTCAACAAATGTTCAAATTTATCGATAACTTGGGTAGTTAAGCCAATAGCAGAGATTATTCTCACTGCAGCCATTCAGCAGAAGCAATGGGAATACATAACTCCTTGATGTCTATGAATATGATAACATTGTTCTAATTAGCTGGTTTGGTACTACAAACACATTTCGGTTAGTTGATCATACAGACTTTGGGAATACTGGGAATGTTTGGGCCATTCCCCAAACATCAAGAACAATGAGAACTTGGGTGAAAAACAGATTCCCCAACCAGCAGAAGCAATGGGAATTTGAGGATGACTTATATTGGAAATGTCTTCCAACATTTAAACCAGAAAAGATTTTACGCTTCAACATTCAGAGAGAACATCCCCCAACCCACCCCAAAGAGAAGAAACCAACCCCCACAAATAGATAAAAAATAAATAAATAAATAAATAAAGTCTTTTTCTGAAGTCCTAGTAATAACCAACAGATAATATTAATTGAGAATTGTCTATACATCAAAGAATGTCCTATATTTTCAATGTATTATAACCAGAATTCTCCTTGTCATTCTAGTAGGCAAAATATCTCACCTTGCGATGAAAAATTATGACATATAGCATAAATTTTTAGTTTGTCATCAAATCAAAATCAGCTTAAATGTGTGTGATTTAGAAATAAGAAATCCAAAAATTCTCCCAATTTGGAAGAATCATTGCTAACCAATAATTTCATTGCTTCATTGGCTGAGGCATTTGGTGGTAGTGGTCTTGAGTAGTCTAAGATATATACTAATGACCATATGAAGGCAAAATGGGAAACCACTGCGCCCCTACATAGAAGCCAAGAAATCAGAATATTATTTAAAAAATCCCCATTAAAACCTAATAAAAAATCCTAATTAAATTTATGCAAAACCAGCCATTCTTTAAATAGTGTCAAACATAAACATAAATATTGTCTTTTTTATGAATCACCATCTAAGTAGTTTCTCCAGAATCAGTGATTCTACTTCACTATTCTGCTGCACATAGTCACCGTTTGGCTTTTACCTTGATGGTATTCAGGGTGATAGACTGTGAGTTTTAGATCTTACTTCCTGCATCTCTATACAGATTGAGCTGGTTAACAATGTTCACTATTTAATATGATATCCTTGCTATTTATAAAAAATCAAAAAAATAAAGTACTAACATTATTGCAGAAAACAACTTTGTAAAATTGAAGCATAGACTAATAACGAAATAAGACAATGATGATATCTCAACATAATGGCAACAGTTTCTGCAGCCAGAGAAATAACCAACAAAGAGGACATATATTGCAGCTTCTCCAAACTAAAAGGTGTCTTATTAATGGACAAAGAGGTCATATATGACAAGACCCCCATACATAGGTTCCACCATCCAAACAAAGAGGACATATATCTGCAGTTTCTCTCAACATAAAAGATCTTGATGATAATTTACAATCTGATGTTGAGAGAAGCAAGGAACTTGAAGACATGGTTCCTTTTTTTGTCCAAAAGATGGCATTTCAATTGGAGGCTGGGTTATTTCTCTTAAAAGGGTCAATGGACTTGTTCTTACTCTCAAAGTAATGCAGATGCATGTCAATGGGGAGTAAAAGGGACAAAAAGATTGGAACGATGAGGAGACAATTGAGGAAGGTGTGGGCAGCAAAGCATCTTGAAGAGAAAAAAGAAGAGAGAGAAGATTGGTCTGAAGTTAAAGCTATCTCCCACATTCCAAAAAGGAAAGATAAAATATGTAGAAAACCAAAAACCAAAACAATAGCTCCATTGACATTTTAATAGTGAATGCTTTGAAAATTTAGCCTTTCTTACTTTCCCATATGTCCTGTCTCTGATATCATAATTTGCAATCTTCAAAAGTAGTTTTTTGGCCCCTGTTTTATAAACTGATGCCATACTGCTATAAGTTTCACATTATAATTTACTGCAGTAACTTAATCCTCTGGCAGCAAAACTGCAGCAAATTTCCTATGAACCGATACCTATTATACATTTTATAACTTTCCACTTACTCCCAGAGGATGGACAACTCAAAGAATATTGAAAGCTTGCATGGTTATCATTCATAGTTTAGCTTTTCATTGTGACCTATGATCTGTCCTAGGCGATAAACTTAAGTCCTGAATTTAGTATCATGTGAATTTTCATTTTAAACTGCAATATATTTTTTATTTGAACATGAATCACATGAAAAAAAAAGTGAGTTAACCATATATATATATATATATATATATATATACATGCTATAATTATAATAAAGAAAGGGTGCCATGCATTGCCCCAAAAATAAGACCTATCAGATTAGTGTGTTAGAAAAAGATTAAGACATTTTATTGAATCTCAGTTGCTTAAAGTACTTTTCTTCATAATGTGGCTTTGATTTGGAAGTATTTTTCTTACCCTGAAGTTAGAAATAATCAAGTTTTACTCTCTTAAAAAAAGGAGAGAAGCATGTTTCAATTATTTATGCTTTTGTTCCTCCTGGTACACTGTTTAGTTTCTCTGAGCACCAGGACACTTGCTTTTACAAGAGTACAAACAATTTGTTTGGAGGTTCAAAGTAGAATATGCAATTGACATTTTAAATTGTAATATTTTTGTGCTTGCAGAATGTTCTTATTATGTTATAACACACATATACAAACAAGTATACTAAAAAAAGGTTGTTTTTTCAAGTGCTGCATTCTTTGGTGGAGTGTAAACGTGGAAACTATTCTAAAAAGTTTCATTGATGTTTTTTTTTAGGTCATGGACATTGTGTCTATAGCACACCTGGGCATGTGTAAACATACATGTGCTAGAAAGGTTGCATTTAACTATACATTATCCATATTTAACTAACACATTAGTTAGGTATTATTTTAGACCTATCTCTTAAACACCTTCAATATTAATGTCCAAGAACGGTCCAGGCTCTGTGTGGTAGAAACTTGGGATACATGTGCTTTTGTAGTAGGGAAGTTGATCCATGGTTAGGTTAATTAAGAAAAAGTAAATCTCTGCTAATATCAAGCTGTTGAATATTCCAAAAAGAGAAGCATTTAGTAATTGTTGTTTGCCAAACTAATATTCCTGTCTTTGTTGTGGGGTTAAGTATCTATCCCTAATCAAACAAATCTCTCTCTGTTGATTTTTAAGTTGTTCTCATAATTACCATAAAAAGAAATTGGTTCCATTAGAGTTTTTCTAGGAGACCAGAATCCAGAGGAAGAACAACTCAAAAAATATTGAAAGCACAGAAGCACAACTAGAGTGTTATTGGACATTTTTTTTTATTGGTAAATATGAATTTTATTAGAGAAAGGTGAAGCCAGTGTTATTGGACATTAATAACAGAACATTCTATAGTCATCACACAACTACAATATTATCATTTTGGTTTTGTGAAAAGCAACTGAAATTGTTCCATTCTATAGTCTAATCACCTTCACATGTTCTTAACGTTGCAGTCCAGGCTCGGTAGGTATATTTTTCCCTACCGATTGTTCTGTTCTCAACATTGCAATTGCTTTTCACAAAACTGTAGAGTTCTACCACACAAAATAGTCTAGGCACCTTCACAAAAATGGTGGAAACTCTATGACCATAGTCATCGCTTTCGTTCCATAGTTTTGCTTTTCACACCATAATTTCATGCTAAAGCACAAATTCATACACGATAATATATAGGAAATATTTCAAGCATTTTATTCACTCCACAAACTTTTCAAGTCATAATGACCTCTATGTTTGCTCCTTACATTCATTTATTTTAAATTAAAGGCATCTTCACAAACTTCTGTGATTAGATGAGTAAAACAATACCTGCAATATCCAATCCAGCAGCAATGACACATTTACAATAGAATAGGCTGAACTATTGGACAAAAGATCATCTCCAATGAAACCCATTAGTCGAAGAGATGCAACCACACAGTATGTTGCACCACCTGCGGCCTAAAATGAATGTTGGCAGTAAATATCATCACAAACAATTCAGACTTGAAATCAATAAAACTATAGGAAATAGCTAATTAATGTTGATGCAAACTTATTTTTCATTACTATGAAATAATAAATGAACAAAATTTCTTCACTAAGCTTATTCTCAAAATTCTCCTACATTTTTCAACATCTCACATATTTTCACTTTCGAACATACAAAAAAAAAAAAAAAAATATCTCACTCAAAGGCCTTTTCATGAAGTAGACACAGGCTCCAGTTGGCGCCTAGTTTTTTAATTACGGTTAGGAAGGGGGAAGGAAAAATCCAATTTAAAAATTGGAAGACATTATCTAATGGTGACATGAAGCATATAATCATATATTAATGTTACAATATTAAACAAGATACCAATATTAAACGAATAATTATTGTTTGCAATAATTTAAAACATTTTTTGTAAGTCAATTAATTCATATAAAAATCTTCTGTGGAAGGACTTTGAATTTACAACTGCATTCATCACTATTGATGAAAACAAGTTACATGCGATGCAACAGACAAATGATCTGATGGCTTCAATGTATTCTCTCTCCATTAGAAGTATAAGTTGGAATCTTGACATGCATATAATATAAATAATGCATAGAATTCCCTTTTATTGACCTAAAATTCAAAGATGATAGTGACAGGTGCAAGATTTCTTTTCATAAGCATAAAAAGTACACATACAATAGATGGACATTGGTAGAAATACCTTAGACATAACAATGCATATAGCCTGTAATGATCATGCATTTTATATACAACAATATTTTTACAAGTAACATTTTATACACAAAAAATTATATGTAAAAAGAAAAGAATGCCAAACAACATTTTCCAGACCCATACCATTTGTAGCTGCCAATCTCAAATTGATTACCATGAAGGTTCTCTTTTGTTAATCTGTGAAACATTCACTATCTTCCACGTATGTTTTCCATATAACTCACAAGGTTTTGGCCTTATATAGAAGTGAACATGACTTGTGAACAATTAATTATCATTTGATTAAAAAACAAACGGAAGAGGCAGAAGTAATCAAGAACTTCAATATGATGGGTTCAGAAACAATTATTTGGGAAAAGCAAGAAACTTAGCGTTTAGATAAATAAATAGCATTGGCAATTTTATCAATTGGATTTTATGAATAATTGGAAGTTCTATTAACCTTCAGCTCAAATGGTCAAAACCAAACAAAAAGAAAATGAAGTATGAGTATATGAGAACTCTTTACAAAAAACAATTGACCAAAGGATAATGTGAATATCCAATTATTAACATAAAACTTCTACGATATACTTAAGGCGATGGTTGATATTTACAGTTTCTAGAAGAACAAGATTTTAGAAATCATAGGAGGGATGCAGCAAATGATGTTAGAATTTTGAAAATATATCAATATGCAGGAAAAAGAGTAAAAAAGTAAGGAATCTCGCATAAGAAAAGAGCCCAAAGGCATACCTCCATCATCATCGCCATCAAAATCCCAATAAGGAGGCAAAGTCGATGGGGTTCTGTTTTCCACCTGCTTGGAAGACCGCCATTCTACCAATGTCTTCCCCATATTGGCAATGCTGCCAAGTTGAAATTCGCTCCTTGGACCTTGATTGATGCAACAAAGGGTACAAGATTTTGAAAAATGAGTATTAAATGCCTCCCCATGGTCATGAATAATTCGAAGTGGCGTTTAAAAGAGGGGAGTGTATTCTTTTGGTATGACAAATGGTAAGATAACGGTCCTTTAATTGATGATATAGAAATTGTGGGTCACTCTTTACTTAAAAGTTAAGGATTGTAAATTATCTAATAGTTGGGATGTGGATGCTTTTGCGATTAGTTGGGCCGGATAATTTTGAGGGGATTTTGGAGGCTCTAAGAAATAGGGAACCAGGTTCAAATGTGTTGATCTGGACAAAAAATGAAACTAGTTTGTTTTCCACCTAATTAGTTTGGGACTGTGTTTGTATTAGGGGTTGCATCTTAGAATGGCATTCATGGATGTGGCATAAAAGACTTCCTCTTTAAATGTCTATCAATACGTGGAAGGCTTGGAATCTAGCCTTGAGTGTGGATGATCAACTTCGTCGTATTGACATTCCTATTACTTTCCAGTGTGATTGCTGCGCAAATGGCAATTATGAAGATTAGAACCATGTGCTTTTTGCGAATTTGCCAGCAAGATTTGGCATTACTTTGGAGCTCTAGTTGGTATACCGCTTGGCCGTACCTAGAAAGAAACTGTGCAAACTTGGTTTCACCGCGTGAAATCCCTGACTCAGGCTAAAATAATAGTGGGGATTTTATCGATTGTCATCACATGGAGAATTTGGCAGAGAAGATGCTTGGCGTGTATGGAGGGATGGTTTGAGTCTGTTATAGAATTCCTTCATTCCTTTCACCGGTGGATTGGTCTCCTGTGTCGCTAGGTGCATAAGATTTCTCACCTCTCTTGTTTTTTATATGTAGGTACTGGAAAGCTTGCAAGTTCAGCCTGTGTTTCCTTTAGAACGACGTTGTAAAGCTATTGCTTGGCAACGACCAGCAATTGGTTGGTTTAAGATGAACACAGATGGTAGTAGTCTGGTTTGTTCATCGGGCGCCTCAGGTGTGGGTGCACCATATTTTTAGAGAAGGAAATAAAGTAGAAGATTGGTTGGCAAAGCATGGGGCTTTTGGTTCAGATTTGGTTTGTTCAAACTTGGCAGAGACTCCCTGAGTGCTGTGAGGACTAATTTGCATGGACCATTCAAGGATGCCTTTGTTACGTCTAAGATAGTTTTGGTTTTCTATAGATTATTGTATTGGGTTGTTTTCCTTTGATTAATTGTTTTTTTGTGTTTAGTATTTGTTTTGGTTTATAGGTTGTTTTTTCTGATGCATGGAATGTTTTTATTGAATATGTGTAAATCTCACATGTCCTGATTGTTACCATGGTATTCCTCCGCTATAAGCGAGGGCTATCAATAAAATTGGGGTCTCATCTTCTTCTTAAAAAAAATATTGGATAAAAGTAATAAATAATATATTAAACCTATATAATTCTATAACAACTTAAAGATAACTTCACCTATTAACAAATTTTCATCACACAATCTTTTGCAAACATTAGGAATAAATTAACAAAAACATTAATATACAATAACAACAATAAATATCATGAACTCCAACAATATAAAAAATAAAAATGAAAAATGTAAAAATATCATTGTCAACTTCGGGAAAAATTCATTTGTGCATTAAGCTAGCTTCATTTTAATCTTATATACTATGACTTTTTTCTAAACACTCAACTTTAATTTATAGAGGCATTATAATACTAATGATAAAACTAAGAGGTTGGTCTCAATAATAATAATATGAAAAGACGACGTGATGATGATGAGATGATAGTGATTATGAAAAATGATGTAATGAGATGTGGATCGTGATGGTTATGATTATGATTATGAGGATCTAATGAGATCATAATGATATGAAATAATGATAAGATGGAAAGATGATGAGATGATGATAAGTATGAATAATGATGTAATAAGATGGATAGTAATGGTTATGAAGATGAGGATGCAATGAGATCATAATGATATGAAAAGATGATGATTATTACGGTCGTGTTTTGCATGCTTTTGGGCCGGGCTCTCAGTAATTAGGGTCTTCTGCCTTGGGCCTACAGACACAAAAAAAATACCGCGAGACAGGGGCAATGGTGGCAGTAAGGGAGTCTCCGATGTCAAAGTCAGTATCACTGTAGAACAGAGTGTAAGTAAGTAAAAAGTTCAAAGAGTCTAGAGAGGGTTCCTAATACCTGGGAGTTGCCTTTTATACCTGATCCTTGGGATCAATTGCTCGTGCTCTATGTCAAGGGGAGGTGTCCCCTCCTTAGTTCTTTCCACCGTGCTTCTTTAATGCGGTGTAGCTCTCTGAATGGTGCATTTAATACGTCATGGCTTTCTTGGGGCCAAATTTCATGCAGCGTGGCTCTCTAAGGAGTGTATTTAATGCGGCATGGCTCTCTGCCCTGTTCTACCAAGGGATGCGTGCCATCAGGCTTTTCCTTCTCCTTCCATCAAAGGATCAAGGGCTTCCTGCAATCTACGCCCACATGTTCGCTTAGGGTTATCTGGGATTTAGTTCTGATGGTGTGCTCCTTCCTCCTTTGTGCCAAGGTGGACTTCGTTGAACTTTGCCCTTGGCAATGGGGGTTGAGCAGCACATTAAGGCTGGACTAACCTTGATTCCTCGGTCGAGTAGTGCGTTTAGGTTGAATTTGCCTAGTTGACCCATGTACTTGGCAAGGGGGGTCAAGTAGCTCATTAAAGCTGGACTTGCCCTGTGTCTTTTGAGTTGGCCGGGCGGTTGAGAGACTGGATCTGCCTCGACCTTTGAGCTTGGCAAGGGGGGGTTGAGCAGCACATTAAGGCTAGACTCACTCTGATTCTTTGAAGGAGGCCCGACGGTCGAGAGTTTGGGCTCACCTCGTTGACCCTTGTGCTTAGCAAGGGGAGTCGAGCAGCTCATTAAGGAGGGACTCACCCTTGGAAGAGGTCAGGCAGTCGAGAGTCTGGGCCCGCCTTGTTGACCCTTATGCTTGGCAAGGGGGGTCGAGTAGCACATTAAGGCTAGACTCGCCCTGATTCTTTGGATGAGGCAGGGCGGTCAAGAGATCAGACTCGCCTCGTTGACCCATGCACTTGGCAAGGGAGGGTCGAACAGCTCAATTTAAGGTTGAACTAGCCCTGATTCTTTAGTGGAGGCAACTAAACTCACCTTATTGACCCTGGGGTCGAGCAGCACCTTAAGGCTAGACTCACCCTGATTCTTCAGCGAACAACGCATTTAGGTTGAACTCGTCTCGTTGACCTTTGTAGGCAAGGAGGGGTCGAGCAGCACATTAAGACTGTACTCGCCCTGATTCTTCAGCAGATGCCGGATTGACCTGTTGGTGCCCCGATGAGAAGGTCGACAGGAGTTGTGGGCTCAACCTATGAGAGTCAGCTTGGTCAGTTTAGATAACCTTTGGGACTTTGCAAACCTGAGTTGTTCTACTAAAGAGCAGTGAAGTCCATCTGCGCTCCGTTGAAGGAAATATTCTTTTCCAGAGTCATGTCTGGTAGTCAAAGGACTAACCTGCACTACGCCGAGGGTGGGATAAGGATGCCTTAGGCCATGTTTGCACTTTGCCATGATGGGGATAGGGTTAGTTGTTTGGACAGCCGAGAGGTCAGACCGAGCCAGGGGTAGGTTCTACCTACTGGCCCTCACGGGGAGGTAGGTTGTTCAGGCAGTTTGTGATTGTACCCACTCCTGTTTGTTGGCATCGCAAGCAAGGTTGGTGAGGGTTGTGCTGGCACTGACCCACTCTTCATTGCAGCAGAGGTCGAGGTAAGTTATCAGGAGGCCATAGGACTGAACCTGCTCTACCCTGCTGGAGGAATGAAATGGCCTTTGGCCCATCTCGCCCTTTGAAGCCGCACGGGTAGGTAAGTATATGGAAATTTGGGACTGGACCCACTCCTGCCTGTTGATACTTATGAGGGAAGTAAGTCATTGAGTACCTAAGGAGTAGCCCGCACTTCACCGTGGGAGAGATCAAGCAGCCTTAAACATTACACCCATAATCTTTGCAGATTCTATTGATTAATATATATATGGATTTGATGGAGACATGCATTGATGGAGATATCGATTTTATACGTTCTATTTCTAAAAAAAATTCATGTTTCTCATTCAATTAGAAATACAAATTTGCAAGCCTCTTGACTCCTCCTCCAGCTATGCAGGTTGAGTCATTTGACGAAGGTTAGCCATGGCTTCATGTAAGGCGTATACCTAACCCTCCTCAGTTGTCACCTCTTCCTCTAAAGCTTTACCTTCTTAATGGACTGGGGAGTGCGCCATGTGTACCCTGCCAGCTCTTGGTTTCTGCAGAGCTCCTGCATGTAGCATTCTCCCTGGTTAGGACTTATTCTCTCCAAATTTCTCCCACTCCCTGAGAGGTCGGGAACTTCATCTTCAGATGGTAGGTAGAGGAGATTGCTTTCAGGTTCTTGAGGGTCGGTAGGCCAATTATATGGTGTTGCAAGATTATGGGGCCTTCACACAACCAAGAAGTCCACCATGACAGAGGCCGTGTAGGGAGTGCTACCAGCCAAGACGAAGAGAGTGATGGTCTCGACTGGCCAAACTATCTCCCCATAGAAGCCCTTGAGCAGCATTGGAGCTGGTTGGAGTCAGGTAGTATCTATTCCAATGCGAGTGAATGCTTCCCAAAGTAGGATGTCCGTTGTGCTACGATTATCGATAAGGATCCTCCTTGTAGTTGAAGTTGGCGACTAGCATGATTATCATGAAGGCGTCGTTGTGCGGGTAAAGGCTCATTCCTCATCTCCTTCTTTGAAAGAGATTATGGGGGCAGGCTCGCTCCTTCTGTACTTGGCCAGGCGGTACACGACCGAGTACATTTCTCAGTATCGGGCCTCCCTAGGGTGTGCATTTTTCCTAGACCCTTCGCCATCGCTGGAAAACCCCCTGCTATGGTGTTCTCATTTGCCCAAGTGGGAGTCCTTCTCGGACCACGTGGGAAGCCTTTGCTCGACTCCCCTTTGCGTGGGCTTTATGCCCTTCTTGGCCGATTGCCCCTATCGGTGCTTCTCTCTCAGGACTACCTCCTTCATAGTTGCTTTGGTCGGCGAGCGAGGGGGGGTATCTCAATATTGGCTAATCTGACTGATCCCTTCCACCTAATCCCAATTATGAACCCTTAAGAGATGAGATCACATGAGATAGGATGAGATAAGATGAGAATATGAGATGAGAGAATATGAGATGAGAGATGATATATGAGATGAGACGAAATATGAGATATGAGATATGATGAGATGAGATAAGATGATGATATATGAGATGAGATATAATATATGAAATGAGATGAGATGAGATATGAGATGAGAGATGAGTGATGAAATGAGATGAGAGATGAGATGAGAGATGATATATGAGATGTGATGAAATATGAGATGAGATGAGATGAAAGATGAGATATGAGATGCTGTGATGAGATGAGATGAGATATGATATGGTATGATATGAGATATGAGACATGAGATATGACATGAGAGATATGAGAGATGAGAGATGAGAATTCACAGCCACAAATTAAAATTTGGAAAAGTAGAGCATGTATTATACCACCTGTCCGAGAATCTAATAGTAATAGCCACTGCCCATAGAGGTGGTCACTCCCATGGAAAGTTTAATATGAACCTCCACCAGATTGCGACAGGAAATTGTAGTAAAATAACACTATGTCAATATAACAAGTGAAGTAAGATAAGCTGATAGGGATTCCTCATACCAGGGCCATAATAATCATAAGGGTAAATATTGTTGCTGGCTCCATAATTAACTGAAACATACAACCATTTTAATGATCAATATGATATAGTAAGCATTCTAAGAAAAATAAAATCAATATTGAACATAAAATTCATACCATGGAAGCCACTTCCATGAAAAGCTAATGGATCAGTGTAATCCAAACATGAGCAAAACCTTTTAGGCTCCATGTAATCTCCAAAAGGCATTATTACTACAGTCAGAAATATTATATGACTCACTAAAGATTATGAAAAACAAGCAATTTATACTTAAAAAAAAATGAAGCCAAAAAGAAAAACTCACTATGATATAAAATGGCCGCTTCATTACATGTCCATTCTCATCATAGAGCTAAGGGCCATCAAAGTGCCTTCCAATGGCATGTTGGTCAAAGTGTCATTCCTGAGAATATGGCTACCTCCTAGAAGGTAAATGCATCTGCGGCTCCTATGGCATCACCATGCCAAGGTCGATCAAGATTAGGTCTTGATGGGGCAGCAACTATAGCTCCCACTTTGGATGTGTAATTACCACCTTTATATGAATGAATCCCTTATTCCTCGTGAGTTTGTAGGAATAATATATGAGATGAGACTTGAAAAAAATTTGAGTAAATACGAGACTCATATTAAAATAAAAAAATTAATTTTAAAATTATTGTGCGACACTTGCGTACTCTATGATTGTATGTAGCATTACTCAATTAACAAATAGACACAATCATCTTTAAACTTAGCATCTACCAGAATAGTTGAAACTTAACCTGGAGGACTTTATCACTCAAATAGAACATTTTCCAGCCAACATACTATACATATTTGCAAGAATTGTCATAGATGCACATCAAAGATACCTGGAATCAGGAATATGGACCCAGGAGGAAGTACCTCCTGACTTCCTCAGCCGTGGACCAATTGCTACCAATTATCCATTTAACCAACCAACCCATACATAATAATTATGAAATGCCTACTTTAAGAAGTTACCATATGCACAACTTCAAATTTCTCAATGAGTGTACAACTTGAAATCTTTCGAAGAGATTATTAATGTGCAAGGAATATAAAAATAATGTGCAAAAAATCAAAAAATATATGATAACCCTACCTTAAACCTTCATTTTCAACCTTATATCCTAAAGTCTAAAGTCTACATGATCAACCTTTCCACCACAAGGCACAAACCCTTCTATAAAGTATTCAGGGCTCATATATATACGAAATGAAAGGAAGAGAAGTTGAGGAAAATATTCTATCTAGATAGAAGCATCAATGTATGAAGACTGGATGGAATGTGTACTTTTGAGGTAGTTGAAATTTAAAGTATGTGAATTCTTTTGTTAAATCCACCAAAAGCTAAGTACTCAAAATATTAGAGAAATTAAAATGAATCATGCCTCAACCCTAAAAACGCTTCATATCCTGGTAACTTCTTAACAACTTCTTATTAAGAAAGATTTAACCTTATATGAGATGAGATGAGAGATGACATGAGATATGATATGAAATGAGATAAAAGATAAGATATAAGATATTGTGATGAGATGAGATGCAATGCGAGATGAAGATGTGATGTGATGCGAGATGAGAGATGTGATGCAAGATGAGAGATGCGATATGAGATGAGATGCGAGATGATAGATGCGAGATGTGTTGCAATGCCGACAGATGCAATGTATGATTAGATATGTGAGATGCGATGTGAGATGAGAGATGTAATGCAAGACAAGAGATGCGATGAGATGCAATGAGATGAGATGAGATGAGATGAGAGATGCATTGCAATGCTGACAGATGCAATGTAGGATTAGAGATGTGAGATGCAATCGAGATGCGATGCGATGCTAGATGAGAGACGCGATGCAAGATAAGAGATGCACAATGTGAGATGAGAGATGCGATGAAATGAGATGACATAAGATGAGATGTGAGATTAGATGGGAGATAAGATGATGAGGTTTACGCCCGTAGGCAAAAAAAAAACACACACACACACACACACAATAATCTTGCAAAGTGGTACACATGTATTGAAAAAAGCGCCTCCAACTCAACTCCAATAGAGAGAGAGAGAGAGAGAGAGAGAGAGAGCTCCGCATGCTTGTAGAACATGTACATATCATCCAAATGCTTAAACTATGTAGTTTTTTACTTATCCTTTTAGGGTCTCATGGAAGAAAGGATTATAATTGTTCTTCAATTAATAAAGTGAATTTATGTCTACTGAATACAAAATCAAAAAGGGAGAAAGGTGTGCTTCTACACAAACTAATTATTCAGGATTTCATCGTTCGAGACATTAAACTGGACCATATTTTATTTGTCGAAAATGTTTAAACGTCCTTGGTTCTAACAAAAACCAAGGTTGTGTGAAAGAATTGTATCGGCAAAATGTACTCTATATCGTTTTCGTGCTACATCAATCACATCAAAGTTATATTTTTATGAGTATCAATCACACCAAAGTTGACCCATACCAGTAAAAAGATGCATGTATTTGATCCCTTTTTCTGCACAGCAATGCATATACTTCCACACTTCGTGAAGTTTTATCCACACAAAAATAGCAATGCAAAAACGAACCACTCAAGAGAACAACTACACAAAAATAAGAATACCAAGATCTGGTTGAAAAAAGAGAGCTAAATAATGTCACTAAACTAATTCAAAGCAATAGACGAGCAATTAATCCACAAAATAGCATGCCATAATTTACTGAGAATTTCGTACCCTTTTTTGTTCAGCTTTAAATTTCATGACTGCAGCAAATGAAAGTCCCAACTCAGAAGTTGATTTCCCTTTAAAAAAAATCCTTCGGGATTTGTGGAAACATTCGAAAGAATTCAAAAAGAAAGTTAAATTTAGTACATAGATCCATTTTCGACTTGTACTCGTAGAATTTCTCTATCTCACAAGCTATCTCACAAGTGAGATAGAATTTCTCAAGAGTTCTTTTAGCTAATAGATAGAAAACTAAATCATATCATAAACTAAAAGCCGATTGCAACTTCAATCCATTGATGCGAAAGAAATCAAAGCCAATGTAAATTTCACATAAAACTAACAGATCAAAAAATAAGCAAACATAGATGAATTGAGATGTAGAAAAGGAATCTGAAATACCTCTTGCTGTTGCCGGGGAACTACAACTCCTGTGGCCATCTAATCCATTGATGCGAAAGAAAACAAAGCCAATATAAATTTCACATAAAACTAACAGATCAAAAAATAAGCGAACATAGATGAATTGAGATGTAGAAAAGGAATCTGAAGTACCTCTTGCTGTTGCCGGGGAACTACAACTCCTGTGGCCATCTCTTGTTGTTTCCATTGACAGTTCTCAAAAGAGTGCACAACTTAAAATCTTTTCAATCGATTATTAATGTAATTATGCAAGGAATATAAAAATAATGTCAAAACACCAAAAAATAATATGATAACCCTACCTTAAACCTTCCTTTTCAACCTGTATATCCTAAAGTCTACATGATCAACCTTTCAACCACAAGGCACAAACCCTTGTATAAAGTATTCAGGGCTCATATATATACGGAATGAAAGGAAGTGAAGTCGAGGAAAATATTCTATCCAGAAAGAAGCATCAATGTATGAAGACTGGAATGTGTACTTTTGAGGTAGTGGAAATTAAAGTATGCGAATTCTTTTGTTAAATCCACCAAAAGCTAAGTACCCAAATATTAGAGAAATTAAAATGAATCGTGCCTCAACCCTAAAAACGCTTCATATCTTGGCAACTTCTTAACAACTTCATATTAAGAAAGATTTAAAAAGACCACCACCCAGTGTTAGAAAATGAAGCAAAGAGAAACCAAAGCATAGTCATTGAAGGAGGGAGGAGGGAGATATTCATATATTAGATCTTTCAAAGATTTAAAAACCAACTACCCAGCCAAACAAAAAAGAAAAAAAAGAAAACAAAAAAAAAAAAACCAAAGCTTTGTCAAGTGAAGAAGATTCAAACATTCCTGATCTCATTCTGCATCAAGTGACGAATGATGCACCTCAGATAATTTTCTAAGACTTGTGATACAATCATAGCATCCCATGACTCCGTTTCCATTAGCACAGACCCTAAGACTATGGCCTAGAGATGATGATATATTAATGGCAACAAACTTCTTACTTCTCGAACAGTAATCAACCATAAGACTTCTGATAACAATTTAATATACTCACAACCTCTGAAACCAAGGCTACTGCACTTCAGAAAATCCATACTATCAAAAACCAAATTAATTCACTATTTATTCAATGAAATTGTCAGCCAAATTTGTTTTGATTACAAACCAAAAATGCACATTCAATATTTTGCCGTCACTTCCCAAATCACAATGGAACACAAAAAAAGCACAAGATCCACCAGCTAAGAAGCTTAAAACGGAATTCGACAATCTAAAATCAAGACGCATATCTCTTTTCCTGTCAAACTTCCATTAAACAACAAACCATCGATATTTTTTTGTACACTATTTACTTGCCAGCTTTAATGACTGTTAACCTTATATGACATGAGATGAGAGATGACATGAGATATGATATGAGATGAGATAAAAGATAAGATATGAGATGCTGTGATGAGATGAGATGAGATATGATATGATACGAGATGAGATGAGATGAGATTAGATTAGATTAGATTAGATTAGAGATGGATAATGAGATGAGATGAGATATGAGACATAAGAGATGAGATGAGATGCGATGCGAGAGATGCGATGCGATGCAAGATGAAAGATGCGATGCGATGCGATGAGATGAGAGAAGTGAGATGTGATGTGAGATGAGAGATGCAAGATGCGATGCGATGCGAGATGCGATGAGAAGTGAGATGTGATGTGAGATGAGAGATGCAATGTGAGATGAAAGATGCAATGCAGGATTAGAGAAGCGATGCAATGCGATGCGATGGGATGAGAAGTGAGATGTGATGTGAGATGAGAGATGCGAGATGCGATGTGAGATGAAAGATGCAATGCGGGGATTAGATATGCGATGTGATGTGAGATGAGAGATGCGACGCGAGATGAGAGAGGCAATGCGAGATGAGAGATGCGATGAGATGATAGGTGAGATTAGATGAGAGATAAGATGATAAGGTTTAAGCAGTAATGCAAAAAATAAATAAATAAATAAAAGACAAAAAAAAAACAATTGTCTTGCAAAGTAGTACATGTACATATTGGAGTCTATTACAACTAATTGGAGTTCCTCCTTAATACATCTTCAATAGAGAGAGAGAGAGAGAGAGAGAGAGAGAGAGAGAGAGAGAGAGAGAGAGAGAGAGAGAGCCGCATGCTCGTAGAACATGTACATATCATCCAAATACTTAACTATGTAGTTTACTTATCCTTTTAGGGTCTCATGGAAGAAAGGTTATGATTGTTCTTGAATTAATAAAGTGAATTTATGTCTACTGAATACAAAATCAAAAAGGGAGAAAGCTCAGAAAGGTGTGCTTCTACACAAACTAATTATTCAGGATTTCATCGTTCGAGATTAAACTGGACCATATTTTATTTGTCGAAAACGTTTAAACTTACGTGCATCCTTTGGTTCTAACAAAAACCAAGGTTGTGAAGAATTGTATCGGTAAAATGTATTCTATTCACACCAAAGTTATTTTTTTATAAGTATCAATCATACCAAAGTTGACCTATACCATTAAAGATGCATGTATTCGGTCCCTTTTTCTGCACAGCAATGCATATACTTCCTCACTTCGTGAGATTATCCACGCAAAAATAGCAATGCAAAAACGAACCGCTCAAGAGAACAACTACACAAAATAAGAATATCAAGATTTGGTTGAAAAAAGAGAGCCAAATAATGTCACTAAACTACTTCAAAGCAATAGACGAGCAATTAATTAATCCACAAAATAGCATGCAATAATTTACTGAGAAATTCGTACCCTTTTTTGTTCAGCTTTAAATTTCATGATTGCATCAAATCAGAAGTTGATTTCCCTATATATGTATATAAAAAAATTAAAAAATAAAAAAATCCTTCGGGGTTTCTGGAACATTTGAAAGAATTCAAAAAGAAAGTTAAATTTACTACATACATCCATTTTCGACTTGTACTCGTAGATAATTTATTTTAAGAATTACGTTTCACTAAAAATGAATAAAATGAAACTAAATCTATATGGTTCTATGAAATTGATTGAAAAACACTTATGAATCGATAATCCAAATTGGTTCCAAAAGAAAACTCCACTTTAGATTCAATCAGATCTCTACTATGGAAATTAAAATCCAAATGTCTCAAGTCCAGCTAATGACAGCGTTATCTCACCATTGGATATTGTGACTCTAGCAACAGCAAAACAGAGGAACCTATCAGTCTGCAATCCATGCACCGGGACAATTGCAAGACAAAGGAAAACTTTGTTTGGAGGTCCAGCTATGTATACTCTGTTTTGTACGTAAGTTTAGCTTGTTGTACAGAGCCTTGCTATAGGCTTCATATACAATGTAATTGCATGTATATAAGGAATGGAAACCTTTTCTCTATCTCACCCGTGAGATAGAGTTTCTCAAGAGTTCTTTAGCTAATAGATAAAAAACTAAAACATATCAGAAAATAAAAGCCGGTTGCAGATTCAATCCATTGATGCAAAAGAAATCAAAGCCAATGTAATTTCACATAAAACTAACAGATCAAAATGTAAACAAACATAGATGAATTGAGATGTAGAAAAGGAATCTGAAGTACTTGTTGCTGTTGCAGGGGAACAACAACTCCTGTGGCCATCTCTTGTTGTTTCCATTGAGAGTTCTAGCAAAGAATGCCTCTAAAACTCGACACAGCGACAAAAACATTTGGAGACAACTGTTGCGTGCTTCTCCTCCTTTAGCATCTGCAGTGAGTCGTCTCCAGCTTGTCAAACCTCAATACCACAATCTCTCTCTCTCTCTCTCTCTCTCTCTCTCATTGAGTTGTTGTTTCTTTCTCTCTACAGGCACATAGTTGTGCAATTATGGAGGGGCATTGTAAAAAAAAAAAGAAAAAAATACGAAATGAAGAAGATATGAGGATTCCAACCCCTATGTATCCTTCATTTGAATATTGTAGCCTCAACGGGTTTTTAAATTTTGAAATTACTAGCCGTTACTAGTTTTAAAGTGAATATGAAATACAACGGCCAAAATAATATCCTTCTCTACGGTTACTAATTTTATGATCTAGGAATTCCTAGCCGTTACTTGTTTAGTCAATTTACTTTATTTTATAAAAAATATGATTAGGACTCGGGTGTAACTTTTGTTTGTGGGGGGAGTTTCTGACCGTTGGATGGATATCAAATCGAAATGACTGGGCTATATATATATATATATATATATATATATATATATTTATATATCCTTCTATGCAATTTGTAGAATGGTTCAATCACTATTCTGTTTCTGCTTCATTGGATTGATTGCTCATGTACATGTCTACTTGCAAGTTATTTAAACCTTTTTCACATAGTTGTATATGAGGTTAGTTTCTACTCGTGAATTTATGAGATACAATGCAAGTATGAATATAAGATGGTTCCCATTTTTTTGAAGTTTGGTATGCTTGTTAATTTATTTCTTATTTGGGTGTGCACAGATGGGAAGCCAAATCTCTCTTCATTTGGAAGGAAAGCTACAATTGGAGAATTCTATTGTATGTAAAACCATGTTAAACTTCATCTAAAGGATATAATTAGACCATGAGTATAATTAGCTTACTATGATTATAATTTGCTTCATTGAAAGGATACATTCAGTTTTTCAAAATTTAAAAACTAGAAATATTTAAGTAGGATGATAATATCATGTGTTATGCTGATTCTTCACTTACTGATTATACTGGTTATTGCAACTGTTATATTACCATCTCTTCAGCATCTCTACAATGACTCATTAGACTTGGAAACTACTGGAGGTGAATTTCATGGCTTGGGGATGGCAATAATAAAGAAATCAAAGGATAAGTGGAAGAAGCTTTCAGATGTAGATTTGGAGAGAGAAGATGAGTGTGGGATCTGTTTGTAGCCATGCACCAAAATAGTTTTGCCAAATTGCTGTCATGCCATGTGAATCAATTGCTACCATGACTGGTATTCCTCCATCTCATTTTCCTCCTTTGCTTTCCATTATATTTCACTGTCAATTTGTAATGATGGTGAGTAGCTGTAATTCTTAAATTATAGTCTTTCTTTGCTTTTGTATTTCAAAGGAACACAAGGTTAAAATCTTGCCCATTTTGCCGAGGAGCTTTAAAGAGAGTGAATTCGGGATACTTATGGGAGTTACCATGGAAATCCGGGGAGTTTTGGGGGAGGGGGAGTGATAAGAGATGATGTCGGTACTGTGCGGGGAGCTTTCTCAATTCATTTTGGTCAGGGTACTAATACTGGGGCTGAGTTAAGGACTATTACAGAGGGGATTGTTTTCGGTAAAAGGCTAATTCTTTTTAATGTGATTATTGAAAGTGACTCTAAGGTGGTAATGGATTGGCTTCATGTGGGAAGGTGTACTTTGTGGTATTTATGGGACTATTGGGATGATTTACTTACTGCTCTTGAAGGGATTTATTTTATGGTAGTGCATCAATTTTGGGAAGGTAATCAAGCAACGGATTTTCTAGCATGGCAAGGCGAGTTGGGACAAAATTTTACTTACGAAGGACATCAGAATTTGCCACGGATTTTGAGAGGTATTCTTCGTCTTGATAAATTGGGATTTCCTAACCTCAGGATTTAATTTGTTGGGGTTTTGCTATATTGGTTTTGGTTTAAAAAATAGGCATGTTTAGGTTGGTTTTTATTGCTTTATTTATTTAGTTTATTGTATAGGTTGTTTTTATTTTACTGGTTTTTTATGCTTGTGATGGTTTTTTTAAATCTTTGTAAACCTCGAGTGTCCTACTTGTTATCGCGGTATTCTTATCAAAGTTTTGAATACCGTACTAGAAGCTGTACCGGTCAAGGCATTGGAACAAAATATTTCGGTACCTGTACCATTTTGTGTACCGTTTTGGAATAGTCGATATATGAATAAATTATATATATAAATATATAGATATGAATTATATTCCAAAATAATAGTTTATATATGAATAAATTATAAATTATATATAAATATACATATATATATATAAATTATAAATAGATTGGTCTGAATTGAGGGTCAAAAAATGAAGAAATGAAAAAATAAAAAATAAAGGCTGAAATACCAGCCGATACGGGTCAAAATATAGGTCGGTATTGGCCAAAATATTGGCCGGTACGACTGGTATTTGGAACGATACGAAACATGTATAATACCTATACCAAACCAGTGGCTAGTATGAAAAATACTGGGCATTCCAGTCGATACAGTATGGTATTTAAAACACTGATTCTTTTGCCATAAGCGAGGGGGCAATCAATAAAATTGGAGTATCATCCTCTTCTTTAAAAAAAAAAAAAAAAAAAAGAGCCATGAGAGTGATGATAATGGTGTTATGGAGCCAAGGTCGAGGATGTCATTTAAAACTAAGGATGAGTAGTTGGACTTCTACAAGTAATATGGAAAACAAGATGGGTTTTGCATAATGATCCAAAGAAGTAAAAGAGGAGATGATGGGAGTGTTAGATATTTAACACTTGGTTGTGCTTGTGGTGGTAAGGCAAGGAACCGTACTTTGAATGTTTCTAAACCATGTCAGACTACGAAGACAAACTGTAAGACAAAGATTAATGCTATTTTGCTTGATGAGGTATTGCGTCTAACAACTGTTGAGAATAAACACAACTATGGGCTAAGTCCACGAAAGGCAAAGTTCTTTAGAGGTAATCGATAGATAGATGAGTCTGTAAAAAGACACTTAGATATTAACAACAAAGCAAGCATAAGTATGGCTAAAGGTTTCGGCACATTGGTTGTTGAGGCAAGTGGATTTGATAAGCTTTCATTTGTTGAGAAAGATGCATGGAATTATATTGACAAAGGAGGTGCTGATGCAGTTCATCAATATTTTGAGAGAATGTAGTATAAGAATGATGAGTTTTATTCCTTGATGGATTTGGATGATGATGGGAGATTAAAGAATATTTTTTTAGCCGATGCATGTAGCAGAGTAGCATATGGGTATTTTGGGGATGTTGTGACATTTGATACAACATACCTAACAAATAGTTATGGCATGCCATTCATACTTTTTGTAGGGGTGAACCACCATGGACAATCTATACTTTTTGGAGCATGTCTAATTTCAAGTGAAGATACTGATACATTTGTTTAGTTATTTGAGACTTTGTTGAAATGTATGGATGTGAGAGCTTGAAAAGCTATTATCACTGATCAGGACAGGACCATGAAAAATGTGATAGCAATAGTTTTCCTGAATACTCAACACAAATTTTGTTTATGGCACATTATGCGAAAACTACCAGAGAAGTTGAGTTCCCATTCGCACTATAGTTGTGGTTTGAAGAGTGCATTGTAAAAATATATTTATGATTGTCAGACTTCTAAAGAGTTTGAGAAGTGTTGGGAGGTGTTTATGGTACGTACAATTTACATGAGAATGCATGGCTTCAAAGTCTATGTTGTGAGAAAATGCATTGGGTTCCTATACATCTGAAAGAGACATTCTAGACTGGAATGAGCACAACTTAGAGGAGTGAGAGTATGAGGAAGAAAGTAGAGTTCATTGATCAGGTTTTGTGCATTTAGAGATGACGTTAAAAGAGTTCGTCGATTAGTTTGACAATGCATTGGGTTCCTATATATCTGAAAGATACATTATGGGCTGGAATGAGCACAACTTAGAGGAGTAAGAGTATGGGGAAGAAAGTAGAGTTCGTCGATAATGTTTTGTGCATTCAGAGACGACGTTAAAAGAGTTCGTCGATCAATTTGACAATGCATTGAGGAAGAAAATAGAGAAGGAGATCGCAATGGACTTTCACTCATTCAACAGATCACTATACATCATTCTGGCAGAGAGCACATATAGTCAAACAACCAAAGCAAAACATTGATGGAATGAGGTAAACATCAAGTGGTTTTTTAGACACATTCTAGGCCCTTTTTACAAGTAATTTGTGTAGTTGACTGCTCATTCTGAAACCTTAAGATATTCATGGAAGGGTTCAGACTTTTCCTGTGCAAGTGGCATAAATTCTTCTGAGACTTAAAATATAAATTTGTAAGTTGTTAATTTCAATTGGTAAAGAAGATATAAAGAGTTGCTACATCTCTTTGAAACATCACCCTCATATAAAGAGTTTTGTGTTTTGTCTTCAAAGCAGGCTCTCAAAATCAATTATTTTGAACAAAGTAGGGAGAAACAATAGTTTTAAAAACTAAGGAATCAAAAAGTGCAAGTGGATGAGAAAAAAAAACCCTACAAACTATAAGTGCAGTGTAGAAAGGAAATATAACTGTAAGTTGAATGGTTATGACCTGTAGTTGGTAGAAAAATCTATTATATGAGATAGAACTATAGTCACTGTAAGAAAAATTATAAATTTGTTTTTTAAAAAAGACACTAATTAGTAGTTCTCTTTGTCTTACTGGTAAAAATAACAAAAATAAATTGTAGCTCTCTTGGAGCTTCCTCGTAGCATGCCATGAGATCCAAGGTTCATATACTATTAATTTGATCAGACCTGTGGGTACAATATAGTTTGGTTGTGGCAAACTTGGTCTCTATAATTGTATGGGATAGAACTCAAATAGTTTTCTTCCAAAGAACTAATGTGATAAATTCACGTCTGCTCACCTGTGGACTAATCAACTTTGTATGATTATGCTGTCATATTCATTCTCACCCATTTGGCTTAAAAAATATGCTTAGGAGTGTTAAAAAAAAGGGTGAACGGTTAAACTGGACTGAACCGGTGGGTTTGGTCCAGCGCCAAGTTTGGTTCGGTCAAGTATCGGTTTTATTCTTTTTAAAACCGGTCAAAATTGCTCTGGTTCCGGTTTTTATTTTTCTAAAACTGGATCGGACCGGTTCATATATATATTTTAATTTTTAATTTTTTATATTGTATATACTTTTTATATGTAATATATAATTATATATAAAATAGTTTTGTATCATATGATAAATTACTAAATAATATAATATTAAATTTTAAAATCTTATATCACTACAGTTTATTGCATTATTAGTTATACTAAAACTATATCACTATAATCTATAATAAAATTATAATATATATTATAATATACTACAATATATTATCATTATAGTATTATATACTATATTATATATATAATATAATATAATATAATATATTAAAACTAAAAAATCAGACCGAACCGAATCGAAAACTGATAAAACCAGAGTACCGGTTTAAGAGGGTAACCGGTACGTAATCGATCTTGAAAAATACAAAACCGGTACAAATCGGTTTGGTCCTAAATTTTGTCTAAAACCAGACCGATTACACCCCTAAATATGCTTTAAAACATAATGAAATGTTCACATAGTTTAGTCTAATTATCACAGCAATAGAAACCAAACACATTTTTAGTGGTTAAACAAGTGGAAGTTAAACAAATGGAGGTAGCTTTATAGAGGGATCATGAAGATTTTAAGTATCATTGGCCAAATTGCAAATTAATGCGAGCAGTCAAACTTTGGAGAATCTTTTTTTTTTTTCCTAAAAAATATCTTTTGCTTGCAAGATTATAAACAACAAGATGAGCACATGCTGATAATGTTAACAATAAAACACACTAGATTGGCAACATGTGCATTAGGGATTGTATCAGAATTCCTTACTGGATTTAGGAGGTGGAAACACAAATCCTTAGGGGATGTATCAGAATTCCTTACTTGAATACTTTATCAATCTGGCTTGAAACTCTCCCTCTTAAGTACTGCTTTCTTCCCTCTTTTTTTTTTCGCTTTATCTTCTGCCTTGATCATAAACAAAAAAAAAAATCAATACATGCAACAAGTTCCTCAAGGAAAAAGAATATATATCTTTTGATGATCTTGAGCTCTGTTATATTACATATGTGTGTGTGTGTGTGTGTGTGTGGTTTTGCCCACAAAAGGTTAATATAGCATCAAGATTATAGTAGATGATATGAGTAACCATATATTTTCATTTGACTATTATTACATAGTATCACTAATTAAGGGGGTCTGTCTCATACATGAGGAAAAGTATTACACTACTAACTAATGATTAAATTCATATAATTTTGTGGAAAGGGGAGTTAAAGTTTGTTCTATGGCTACGGGACTTGGCAAAGAGTCTTGAAACTTTTTATGCCCCAACCAAACTCATTCATTGTATGCACTCCTCTCTCTACGGATTGTATGTAGCAAACAACCACCAAGATTGCGTTCTAGACTCTGTTTGTTTTATGAGCAATATGAGTCAATAACATGCTTTTCTAGATCCACTAATTTGTACAAATGTTGTTATATTAACATATGCAAATTGCATTACAAACCTCACACCTACTGGCATTTGAAGGGGACTGTAGCTCTACGACAATTCAGGTTGATGGCAGCTCAAAGTTACAGGGGTGACAGCTCAGGTTATAGAATATTTGAAGGGTCGATAGCTTAGAGCATCGTCCTTTACCTCCTCACGCAATCCATTTTAATTTTTCGCATGATGTTCATGTTCAACATGTTACAATTATTTATATTAGTTTAAATTTCATGGATCTCATGTTGCATAAAACACATAAGCTATCTTAAGTTCAAGTGCAAGATAAGATTAGATCAGTTAATCAGATGGCCTTTTACTTCAATTTTAGGGTGGATGTGCAAGTCACGAACTCAACCCTTGCTGCAGCGAGATGTGGGGCCGGTGCACAACCTTGCACACTGGGTTCAGTGTGTGGGCTAGTCAGATCAGTTAGATAATCAGTTAATTTAGATAAATTAAGACAATCACGTATAATATGAGCATCAACATGATATGACAAGAATTTTATTCTTTCGGCATGAAAAAAATTATGAAATGCCTTTTTATTTATTATGTTTACATTGTGGTGAATTCTTACTGAGTCTTCGACTTATTTTAATTTTTATTTCTTTTTTTTTAACCTTCCTAGAGAGGAGAATAAGGACTATGAGTAGGCGGGCCAAGTTTAGAAGGAGCAGACCAATGAACCTTAGACTATATTTATGGTTTCGTTTTTATTTAGTTGCTTTGGAAACTTGGATATTACTATTGTTGGGGAAGGAGAAGTTTTTGCTCTTTATAAGGTTCCAATGAGGCTCCAATTGTATCATTAACTAGTCATTTTGGAGTATAGGCCATGTGTTTTGAACCTTCCATTGTGGCGTTACAAATGGTATCAGAGCCTATCTAAACTAGAAATGTGGAACTTGAACCATGCCATTTACAACAAACAAGCCCGACAAGGATGTCGGGAATTGAAAGGGGGTAGATTGTGATACCCTCATATAATAAGATTTAGGGTAGGTAGTGTATGAGATCTCACATTGCTTGGAAATGAGAAGTTCTTACTCTTTATAATGTTCCAATCGTGCTTCAATTGTATCATTAACTAGTCCATTTGGAATATAGGTCATGTGGTTTGGACCTTCCATTGGGATGTTACAGTTACCTTGCCCAGTTTGTGCTTCAGGAATAGAGTATCGTCTGAGTGGCTTTGTCGAAAGTTGTACTTCTTCATTGCCAAACTGAATTGCCCAGACCATGCTCGGGGTGATTGTTTTAGTCCATATAAAACTTGTTGCAACTTGCATGCAACCCCGGTGTTAGAGGATGTCGTGTACCCAAGAGGGATGTCCATGTAGACTTCCTATTGGAGATTGCCGTGAAGGAAGGCATTCTTTACATCAAATTTATGTAACGGCCAGTCAACGTTAGCTACAAGAGATAGCAATATTCTCACAGTATTTAGTTTAGCAACAGGCGAAAAAGTTTCTTGATAATCCACCCCATATGTCTAAGTATAGCCTTTTGCCACCAATCTCGCTTTGTACCATTCAATTGACCCATCTGCTTTATGTTTGATGGAGAACACCTATCTGCAACCTACTGGCATCTTCCCTTTAGGTAATGGAACTAGAGACCATGTGTCATTCTTTAGTAATGCCTGCCTCAATTTCTTCCTCCATTGCCTGAGTCCATTTAGGATCAAATAGAGGTTCTTGAACACCAGTTGGGACATGACTTGAGGAAAGTACATGTTCAAAAGCTTTGAGAGTTTTGGATAGTCTGGTAGTGGACACGTAGTTGGCAATTGAATATTTTGATCTCCGCTCCTCAATATCCGGAGAGTACCTATTTGGTGGCTTGCCATGATTGTGTCTAAAAGGTAATGTGTATCCAGCAGGAGTATCTATGCCATTCATATATGAAGATGTGTCAAGATTGCTTACCTTAGGAATATTCTTAGGAGATGGGTCTGCGGATATTGGAGAGGGGGGAAACTCGATTCACCTTCTGGAGATGTATAAGTCTCTGGAGCCGCACTTGGCCCTGAAGGCTCCTTCAGCCCTATATTTGGCTCTTCACTAGTCACTGTTTGAAAGTTTGGCCAATCAAGGCATGACCAATTTTGTTTTTTTATCACGTATCTGCCCCTAAAGAGAAGAATTGGTAGTCGGGGAGAAATAGTTGTCAGACTCTAGAAATGTGACATCCATGGTCACATAGGTACTTTTAGTATAGGGATTGAGCACCGGTATCCTTTTTGTGTACAGCATAGCCCAAAAAAAGACATCTGACGGAGCAAGGATCAAGCTTCGTGCATCAATTCTTATGGAGGTGCACATAAACGACGCAGCCAAATACTCAAGGGGGAAGCATTAGGACTGTGGGTAGAGGAACATGAGATGCTAGAGCCTGGAGAGGAGTCTTAAAATTCAAGACTTTGGAGGGTATCCGGTTGAGTAAATGTACAACTATAGCAACTGCATCAGGCCAGTATCGGTTAGGTACCGACTGAGTAAAGCCTGTGCAATTTCAAGAATATGGCGATTTTCTGCTTAGATAGACCATTTTGTTGAGGGGTCTGCGGACATGTGGTCTGATGAATAAGGCCATGTTGTTCAAAATAGGCACGGAAGCACTGATTGACATATTCACCACCATTATCGGAGTGGAGAACGTGTAGTTGGGAAGAAAACTAATTTTGTATCATAGCATAGAACTAGTGAAATGCCTGGAAAACTTCATCTTTATTTTTTCATTTGGTAAAACCAGGTCATGCGAGTACAATTATCAACAAAGATAACAAACCAACGAACACTAGAGCTAGTAGAAACAGAAGAAGGTCCCCAAACATCAGAGTGAGCTAAAGGAAACGGAATAGTATTTTTATTCATGCTCAATGGGTAAGAAGTACGATGACTTTTGGCTAAAATGTACGTATCATATTTAAAGTTAGTAATCACTAAATGTGAAAAAAGATAAGGAAACAAGTGTTTTAAGTAACCAAAAGAAGGATGCCCCAATCGGCGATGCCATAGCCAAATCAGTTGTTCTCTCCCATCTCCCCGTATGTGATGAGTACGGCCCATGCTGAAATCATCCATGTAGTATAATCCCCCCCCCCCCCTTCTCTTAGTACCACCCCCAATTATCTCATTGGTGAGAATATCCTAAAGAAGACAGAAGGATGGATAAATAAGTACAGCACAATTTAAGTCTATAGTAACTTGACTACCAAAAATTAATTTATGCAAAAGTGACGACACGAGTAATGTGTGAGATAATGTAAGGGAAGGAGAGAGAGGCATAGAGCCAGCACCTATAACCGGAGAGAGGACTCTATTAGCATTTGCAACACTAGTTCGTTGTGATGGAGATTGTTGGATAAAATCTATGGCGTCAAATGTTATGTGATCGGTAGCCTTGGAGTCGAGTAGCTAGGAACCACGATCACTGTCCAAGCAAAAGGTAACAAGGGCAAAACCAAATTTACCTAAATCAGAAGGAGGACCCATATCGTGGGGAGACACGGCTGGTGGTATCAAGGTCAAGTGGGGTTTGACTGTCACCATACTTGCCTTACCCATGCGTCCATCAGTGCCGATGACATCCCATTTTTTTAGGGCCTGAACATCTTGCCACCAATCGGGATACCTATGTAGTTTGAAGCAATTCTTGCATGTGTGTTTGGAAAACATGCAATGAGAGCACGCTGACCCATAAGTGACCCCGTGAGACTTGGAAGTAGCAGCAGCTTTTTAGTGTACAGAGAAGACCTAGTAGAAGTTTCAGACTTTTGGTGGCCAAAACCATGCCGAAGATATGGTCTGGGTTACCGGTGGTCATGACCGCTTGTCGAAGTGTCTTCCTATGAACATGAACGTAGGCATGCTCAATGGAAGGGAAGGGCTACATCTGAAGCACATCGCCGTGGATGTTATCAAGACGGTTATCAAGCCCATCCAGGAAGGTTTACACACGATCCTTTTGGACAAGATTATAGTGTTGGATGTCAGTGGTGCACCTCATTAGGTTTGGTCGATGGAAGTCAATCTCCTGCCAAAGGCCCTGCAGCTTGATTTAGAATTTCTTAAGAGAACCACCAGCTTGTCGCTGACAGATCACATGTCGCGGGAGATCATAGACTTGAGAGGTGTCGATGTCATCGAAGTATGTTGTAGCAATGGCATCCCAAACTGATTCTGCATTGGGGAATTGGATGAAATTGCCAATGAGAGTCGGTTCCATAGAATTAATCAACCACCCTGACGATGGCATTGTCTGTGCGCCATTTTCAAAAGGTTGGTTCGGTCGAAGAATGTGGAGGGAAATCTCCATTGATGTAGCCCAATTTGTCTTTGCCGAAGATGTATATCTTGACAACTTGGGACCAAAGGGCATAGTTGGAGCCATCCAACTTGATACCATTAGTACAGTAGAATTTTTGGTAGTTGGGGTCAAGACCTGGGCTTTGGATAAAGCCGACGTCTACCATATCCGGAGTTGGTGTTAAAGCCGACGTCTACCATATCCGGAAGGGATAGATTAAAAAAAAAAGGCTAGAAGTGCAAGTATGTCAAAGTCCCAATCGAAACCTTGGTCGCTGATACCATGTCAAAGTTTCTCAACTTGTCTATTCAAAAAAACCATCTTTACAATTTTAACTACCATCTTCCTACTGAGCAAGAAACTCGAGTCTGAACTCCCCACCATGTTAGAGTTCAAACCCAAGAAAATCGATCCAAAACTACTCGGATCTGATGCCAAAGAATCCACAACTGATTCTGTCCATTTGACAATGGTTAGTTTCCACCCGATCAATTGTCACTTCCCTAAGCATTCATTCCCAATGACGTTCCGTCACAGCCACCATTTTTGCCTCCACCACCACCACCACCACCACACCACAAGTTGAAGCTGTGGGGCCTATGCTTCCATGGCCATCAGGTTCCATATAGGACAATATGATCTTGTCCGACGAGTAGTATTCGAGCTCGAAGCATCCGTTGCCTCTGATTGGGGTGCGTCAGATCCTCGTGAGGTGGGCCAAATTTGGCCACGAGGGACCAATGACGTGGATCAGGGAAGGGAGCACATCCACGAGTTAAAGCCGTGGGGTCACGGCTTACCCCAGCTCGTAAATGTGGTTTATTAAGAATCACGGGTTTCATGGAAGGTAAATTCCCAATTACGTATTTGGGTGCACCTTTGGTTTCTGGAAAATTGACTTCTTGGATTGTGGAGCCTTTTGTGGAGAAGATCAGAAAGAAAATTGCAAGGTGAAAATTTAAGTTGCTCTCGCAAGGTGGAAGATTGATTTTATTAAGACGTGTTGTCTAGCATGCCTATACATTTGTTGTTAGTCATTAATGTTCTGCTCGTCACTATTTCTCATATTAACTCTTTTCTTGCTAATCTTTTATGGGGAGAGATGGAAGGTAAAAGGAAGATTCATTGGCACTCTTGGGGGAACGTTTGTAAACCTACCTCGGAATGGGGGATGGGTTTGAGAGACCTTAAAGAAGTTCAAAAATCTCTTCTTATGAAATTTGCCTTTAGATTGCTCACTTCTAATAATTTATGGTCAGGTTTTTTTAGGGCCATATATTGCAGAAATGAACACATATTAGTAAGGAAGGGCAGAGCAAATGACTCGGTTTTGGAGATCTATGGTGGCCATCATCCCAGAAGTTATGGACAATGTTAAAATTTTGGTGTGAGGTGGAAACTCTTCATTTTGGTTTGATAGGTGGCTTGCATCAGGTCCGTTATCTGTATGCATTGAGGATATTTTGAACAACAATATGTGTATTAAGGATTGCTGGATAAATAAAAATTGGAATTCTGATTTATTACTAGAGTTGGTTGGTGCCAATAGAACCATGAAAATTTTGCATAATGTACCGGTTGGTTAAAAAGGTCAGGATATATTCATTTGGAAGCCTGCCCCTTACGGTAAATTCTCAACAGCAACAACATGGAGGCAATGAGAAGCTGTGGTGATAATTTTGTGTAGAATGATTGGTTTTGGCATTCCTTATTGCCCAAAAGAATATCAATTTGTCTATGGAAAGCCTGGTTCAGATGCTTGGCAATAGATGATAGAGTTCAGGCCAAAGGCATATTGATGGCTTCAGTGTGTGATTGCTGTGTGCAGAGAAGTTAGGATAACATTGATCACATTCTGTCTTTAGGCGAGGTGGCTTCAGAGGTTTGGCATTGGGGCTAGTGTGGTGTTGGGGATACCTTTCCAGTGGGTTCTTCCCTAGAAAAATAGAGTTACAAACTAGTTCCACTATGCTCGAAAATTGTCTATCAAATGGCTTTGTTGCAATGTGATTATTGAAAGTGACTCTCGAATTGTTGCACTCTACACAAAATTTGTGCTTATTACGTGGTGCCTCTGAAATAGAAGATACAAAGCGAGAATGGAAAGAGTGCAACAAAATGCTAATCAGATTTGGAGAAGTGTTCAGTACTGGGTTAGATTATTAGCCGAGAACATTAGTTTTGTATGGAAATTGAAGATGCCGAACATTTCTATTATGAAGGAATTTCAAATTCAGCAACATAGTGTTTGCGCCAGGCCTAGAAAAATTATCTCGTGGGCTAAACCTCCTGCTAGGTGGATAAAACATAATTGTGATAGTAGCTGTAGGGGCAGTCTAGGTACTTCAGAAGGTGGAGGTATTATTTGGGATTGCCATGGCATGACGAAAGTGGCTTTTTCAAGTTATTTTGGCAATGGTACGAACAATAGTGTTGAATAAAAAGCAATCCTGGAAGGAATTCGTTTGTTCAAACGGCTTCTTTATTTTGATGTGATTATTGAAAGTGACTCTCAAATTGTTGTTGATTGGCTACGAAAAGGTAGATGTATCTTGTGTTATCTTTGGAATTTCTGGGAGGACCTAGTTGCGAATAAATAGCCGCTGTTCAAAACCCTAGAGGAAAACAAAAAGGAGAAACGTGCATGAGTGACATGCGCAACATGCATGGAAGTGGAAAAGATTCTGGTAGTTGATTCTCACATAAATGGGTTTGGGCTCTTGGGTGATCGGGTAGGGTCCATTTCAAATATTTGGGCCCAAGGTTTCGATAGTGTAGAAAATATTTATAAAAGGGTCCTTCTATGAATTTTTGGACCTCAACTCAAACTCGAAAAAAAAAATTCAACTAGTTTTTAAAAAAATATCTCGGCCAATAAAAAGGTTTTAAAACTAAATATCAAACTAAAGGTAAAATCATAAACTACCAAAACAAATAGTTTAGCCCATAGTCTATATTTTAAACATACAGTTGAAAACTCAAATGGTCTTTTCGCACATATAAAAAAATAAAAATAAAAATTTGAAAACAACTTGGTACTAGACATGAATGTTACAATTTGTCTTATAAAAATCTGAGGTTCCTTTTCTTATTAAAATTTTTTTCAAGATGATCAAAAATCTATTTCATCTTAAAATAAAAACATTTCACATTGATCATGGTGCATCATTTTCACTTTTTCAATTTTTTTTAATTCTAAAGGTATTATACACCAACACAACATTGTTAAAACTCCACAACAGAATTCTGTTGTCGAGAGAAAACATCAGCACATAGTTAATGTAGCCCGACCCTTAATGTTTCAATCTCACTTGACTATTCAATTTTGGGGTGATACTATTTTAATAGCCACCTACATTATTAATAGGTTACCTACTCCTATCTTACATCATAAGTCTCCTTTGAGATTTTGTTTAAAACATCTCCATCCTACACTCATTTAAAACTTTTGGTTGCTTATATTTTGCTTCCACTCTACAAAAATCTCGGACCAAATTTGATCCTAAAACTTGTGCTTGTGTTTTCCTTGGATATCCTTTTGGAATCAAAGGATATAAACTTCTTGATCTTAAAATAAATCAGTGTTTTAATTCTAGACATGTTACTTTCATGAACATGTTTTTACTTTCATTTGTAAAAACTTTTCACCCATTTCTTCAACCAACCTTCTCTTTCCTTGTGCATCTTCAACATTAGATTTATTTTCTCCTATACCTTCAATAGTACCCTCCTCTACTGATTCTTCTACTAATTCTTCACTTGATCATTCATCATTAGATTCCTCCACCTCTATTCCTTCTACTACTGAAATTCCAACTTCACCTTCCCCAATAATGCCAACTCCTTGAAGATCCAGTAGAATCAAAAGAGCTCCCAGTTACTTGCAAAATTTTCACTGTAACTCCTCTTCCTCTGCTCACTCCTCATCAGTTTCTCCACCAGGTTCTTCTTCTTTTCCTTCTCTATCACACACAAAATATGGTATCTCACATTTTCTTTCTTATGCTTGCCTTTCTTCTGCTCATAAATCTTTTGCCTTGTCCATCACTGCTGATACTGAACCTGAGTTCTATCATCAAGCAGTCAAGCACTCTCATTGGAGAGATACTATAACTGTTGAGATCACAGCATTGAAAAACAATAATACATGGACTGCTACTTCACTACCTCCTGATAAAAAATCCATAGGCTGTAAATGGGTCAACAAAATTAAGTATCATGTTGATGGTTCAATAAAGAGATACAAGGCAAGATTGGTTATACCCAACAAGAAGGCTTGGATTATTCTGAGACCTTCTCTCCAGTAGCTAAAATGGCTACTATTCAAACTTTACTAGCTATTACTACTGTCAAAAGTTGGCATCTTACCCAACTTGATGGTAATAATACCTTTTTATATGGGGAGTTATCTTAAGAAGTGTATATGAAGTTGCTCCTAGTTTTAATTTTAAAGGTGGGTCCAAGGTTTGTAAGCTCAACAAGTCTCTTTACGGTCTGAAACAAGCTTCCAGACAATGGTTTTCTAATTTCTCATATTCTATTCTTAACTTGGGCTTTGTACAATCCAAAGCTAATTTTTCGCTTTTCACCAAGTCATCGGGTTCCTCTTTCATTGCACTTCTTGTTTATGTTAATGATACTCTCATAGCTAGTATTGATGTAAATTCTGTGGATCACTTAAAGTCCTTGCTTGATGATAAATTCAAGCTTAAGGACCTTGATCAGCTCAAATATTTTCTTGGGTTGGAAGTGGCTAGATCTCCTGCGGGCATTTCTTTATGCCAGAGAAAGTATGCTTTAGAAATTCTTCAAGATGTTGATTTGCTTGCTTCTAAACCAGCCTCTTTTCCTATGGAGCAGAATATTAAATTAGGTAAAGAAGAAGGAATTTTACTCTTTGATCCTACTGTCTATTGTAGACTTACTGAGAGACTTATTTACCTTACATTGACTCCACCATATCTATCTTACTAAGTACATAGGCTCAATCAGTACATGGCTTAGCCTAAGCAGCCTCATCTCACAGCAGCTTACAGAGTTTTGCAGTATATTAAGAGTACCCCTGGTCAAGGTCTCTGTATTCCAGTTGCTAACTCCTTGACACTTAAAAACCTTTGCAAATTCATATTGGGCTTCTTGCCCTGACATTCGTCGTTCTACCAGTGGTAATTGTGTATTTCTTGGAGATTTTTGGTTTCTTGCAAAACAAAGAAACAATCCACTATTTCTTGTTCTTTAGCAGAAGCTGAATACCGTTCAATGGCATCCACCACTTGTGAAATTATTTGATTTCTTACTATTCTTTCTAACTTTGGCATATCACATTCTAATAGTTTTCAACTCTTTTGTGATAGTCAGGCTGCTTTACACATTGCTGCCAACCCTATTTTTCATGAACGGACAAAGCATATTGAATTGAACTGCCACTTCATCTGTGACAAAATCCAAGCTGGGATTACCAAGACTTTCCATTTGGCTTCTCATCATCAGCTTGTTGATGTTCTAAGCAATCCCCTTGGTCATCAACAGTTTCAGAATTTATTCACCAAGATGGGAGTTCATTCTATCTACTCTCCATCTTGAAGGGGGGTAATCACATATATACTTTATAATTTTAGTACACTTTTCATGTATCTTGTAGTGATTTTATTTGTATAAGTGTATTTCTGATGTTTATTTGTACATAGTATAAATACTGCTCTTATATTTCACTTGTATTCATTCGGTCACTATTCATTTCAAATCATAATATTTTGGCCCTTTTCTCTCAGACCTTCAAGACCCTTCTTCTCCTTCTTGGGTTCTATCTTCATTTTCCACTAGGGTTTCATTGTTACAAACACCACAGTAACCTCCATTTGCCCAACCACCTAAAGTAAGCTCTCCTCTTTCTCTCATTTTTATCTTCCATGTCTTTCTTGTATTTTTATTTAACCATCCACAGTATCTAAGATATATTTTTTAGGAAGTTTTTATTGAGAATCATAATCTAGAGTCGTTGCTCTTCTATTGTGGAGTTTGAGGTTGCAAGCATTGTGAAAAGTGGAAACATCACCTCACACATTAGAATTGGTGTACAAAGTGATCAAGGCACATGAAAGTTATTTAATGTCTCATCCATTGTATGTTTTTTTTCCCAATCAATAGTTTTTAGAGTTTGATATGTTTTTTTGTTCCTTTTGGCATAAATGTTTATGTAGTAGACCTGGTTTGTAACTCATTCATCTCAACAATTTTAAATTTTGGATTAAAAAAAAAAGAATTCTAAAATTTCTTGTGAAGTAGCGTGTTGTAACTTGTTTTTTGGAATTGAAATAGATTTGGGGATTATTTTTCTTGCAAGTTTGATTGTCTCTCATTTTAAATATTGAAGTGCTTATATAATTATCACTGATATCAATTCTGTTTGGTTTCCAAGAAAACAAAAGATCAGTTCAAATATATGAGCTCTAACGTAGCTTTCTTGTAATAAATGTTATACAAAAGACTCAAAAAAGTATTAGAAATCAAACAATCCTGATTGGAATGGAATGTTATTTATGTTGTGTGCAATTGTGTGATGTTGTTGGTGCTGCTAGCATTGTTTTTATGCTTCCCACATTTGTTTGTATCTTAGAAGAAGCAATCTGCATATGCTTATTATCGTTGTTAGATTAGAGTTAGGTAATGAATCATGCTAATTTGAAGTTTTCCTTTTGTTTAATTTTAAGCTTGTATTGATATAATATAATTAATGCGCTTTGAATAATGACTAAGCAAGAGGATGGCTCTTAGAATGCTAGTTACAACCAGCTTGTCATTTGTCACCCAGCTTAGGTAGCAAACGCTACACTTTAGAATATCGTGCTTGAAAATTCATTTAATTGTGGGTGTATTTGTTTCCAGAGAAATATGTAGTTACATTGTTGAAATAATGAAGATTCACTATCGGACTCAAGATCTTCTTATGCTGATATATACTCACTTTGTAATAGACCTACATCTACTGTGAATACGATGCATTAATGAAAGGTAGACACTTACCAAAATGACTCATCCTAGCATGTATTCATATTTTTAGTTTTCGATTGTCTCTAATTTGGAGGCCTTAAGAGTTAAGACCCCAACGTATGTAGACCAGTCAATGTGGAAAATGCACTTGTAAGCGTTTTTAGTTTGACTTTTTCTGGAGTAATTTCAGCACTTTTAGTTTTTTGAGTAATTCGGTAATTCAGCTTTTGAAGTAATTTCAGCACGTGTATTTATGAAGTAATTTCAGTATTTGTAGTTTTTGGAGTAATCTCACCACCTATATATTTCTGAAGTACTTACAACACTTGTATATTTCTGAAGTAATTTCAACACTTTGAGAATTTGAGATATGACTTGTTCCTCCAACCTCACGTCGTGTTCAGAAAATCTAAATGGGTAGCTGCCCTTGGGGAACTAAACACCATGAGATTATATTGACCGTGTGCCATTTTCGACAACACAACCACTACTTGGAAAATAGAATAGTACTCTTGTTGTCTCTTTTATTATTAATCTTAACAGCTAATGTGTTCTGCCATGTCCAAGTACTCTTAAGCTTGCAAGCATTGGTTTCTAAGGTATCAAAAGAAATGATTAGTAAAATATCTTATGCCATATCTTTTGAAAGAAATGCCATATTCTTATTATTTATAAATATGGAATGAATTTTTCAATGATGCCCCATGCTTAATCTTATAGCCTAACTTTACTATTTGTTGTACAATTTTGTTTTTTTCCTTAGGTTTAATTAGTTATAGGAACTTTACTTTTGATATTATTTTCTTCTGCTTCATTTTGGCCAGGTAGTTTGTTCATATAAACTTATATCAATATAAGTTGTTCCTTTAACTATTTAGTATGTAGCTCATGTTTATGCAAATTTTAGGGATTATTCTTGACTACAAGGGAAGATAAAAAGTTCAAGACTTGAATATCTAGATTTGGAAAGAACAAAAGTACTACAGTTTCAAACTTGGTCCCTTTCATCATCTTGTATTTTCCTCGTGTTCAAAGCTATGTAATGGGCTAGCGGTGTTATGCATGAAGAAAGTATTAATTTTATTTGTAAATGTCATGTTTATTGTTCTTAACTTGTCACTTAAGAATTTTTATGTAAACACTCTCAAGTTCTTCATTATGGTTTAGAATTTGAGGGGATTTGGTAATGAACATGTTTTTTTGCAGCCTTTATATTAATTTTCTTGATTTTATATGACTGTTTGCTATTAGGTGAAGACAACAAATAGTTGTATTTTTTTAATTTTACCTAAAAGCATTTTCTCTGAGATCACTTCACTGGAAAAATGGTTGCTTTTTCCACAAACATTGCTTATTTTCGGCCAAGTTCTTTTCTCCTCAAATAGTTATTTTTAACATTTCTAAATCGCCACAAATGACTTTTTGCGACTAGTTCTCCAATCATTACGATTATTAGGGACAACATTTTTTTTTCATCCCAAATAAAATCTATTCCAACGGTATTTTTTGCATTCAAATGATTATTAGAGATGAAATTTGTTTTAGCTAAACAAAAAATTCCTTTCAAATGGAAAGGAAAAATTTTGTCTCAAAATATATTTATTGAGAAGAAAATTCAATTTTGTCTAAAAATACCTTTTGGGACAAGCCTTTTGAGACAAATTAGAGATGAAAAGATTTCGTCTCAAAAATATTTTTAAGGACGAAATAAAAATCTTTTGAGACAAAAATTTTTGTCCCTAAAATATAAATTTGCTTAAAGATGAAGTACTAGTAAACGAACACTCATAATATTATTGTCACTGGATTTATGAGCACTATTGCAATGTTATCTCTCATCTCTTTCCCCACAAGGGAATATCCATCCCGACTGTTCTTGTAGATGACATCTATTGTTCATGAAAGATTTAAAACGCATATAAGGAGAGACATTGGGATAGCATTAGGCCTTGGAAATTCCTCGTTGATGTCTTTCCATGCATTAGAAACTTGCCTGTTTAGTTCTTCTTCTGCCACTTGTGTTTCTAAGATCCCATATTGGTTCATGTAGCATTCAATTGCAGAGGCAATATGCCCCCCCCTCTCTCTCTCTCTCTCTCTCTCTTCTTTTTATAAAAAAGAAAATTATCATTGATAAAAAAATATTACAGACATTTATGAAGCCATATAATTTGAGAAATAAAGTATGGAGTACAATCGCAACATATCTCTATACTTTCAACATTCCTAGCATATTGAGCAAGCCTATGTGTTGCCACATTTCCAATTCTATTAACATGTTGAACTTGACATTCACCAAACAATTGTATAACTTTTGTGGTTTCACTCAACATATTCCCCAACATTGCTGAAGATTCTACTTCCTCTTGAAGTTCTTTCACTATCAACAAGCAATTACTCTCAATTATTAGCTTCTGGATACCCATGTTAGCACAAAGTTGTAAACCTTTAAATATTGCTAGTAACTTAATAGATTCTGAATCAACAACTTCTTTTTCTACCTTACTAGCAACCATAACAATATCTCCTTTATCATCTCTAAGAATTGCACCAACTCCTACTCTATGTATATCACAAAACATTGCCCCATCAACATTTTGCTTCAAGTATCTTGGAGGAGGAGGTTTCAGCACTAGTAATCATTTGTCTTGGTGTTTGGCAAATCCTTGATGTTTGTAAACATCTTCTGTAGTGATAGAGCATGTTCAATTACTTGTCTTGGTTCATTACGCGTTTTGTTATGCACCATCTTATTTCTTCTAAACCAAAAGCCACAGGGAATTAAGAATATTATACTCAGATCTTCTACCATGCCATCTTCTTTCACTTTCATTGCTACATCCATTACATTCAGATCCCTTTCCATCTTTTCCATAATAGGCACATATCTATCCCAATAATCTCTAATTCTAGGATAATAGAATAATGCATGTGGTAAATCTTCTAACCTTTCATTGCAGAAATAGCAGGTCTCTTTGTAATCAGAATCTTTTTTTGTAGATTATGTTAAGTAGGGAGCCCTTCTTTGCAAGCTCTCCAAGTAAACACCTTCACTTTATTAGGGACTTTCATCTTCCATAGATCACTCACTTGAAGATCTATTGGACTTCTCTTTGATTAATTTGTAGGCACTCCTAACACTAAATTTCTACTTTTCTCTTGTGTCCATGTCCATTTATTAGGCTGCTCTTTAGGGCAGATTATGAATTTTAGAATTTTTGCTGCTACATTTGGATTGAATAGAGCTCTTATCTTCTTCACATGGTACCATTTTGTATTCCTATCAATAATGCTAGCCACAGTGTCTTCTCTATTCTCTGCCCTTATGTTTGTCCTTTCTAGCTATAAGGATTGATGACCCAGGATCCAATAGTCTCTCCAAATTTTAGTCATCTTCCCATCACCTATCCTCCACGAATCAACCACTTTTTAGCTTCCCAAATTCCTCTATTCCTCTCCATGCATGTGAAGAATTATTCCCCAAACTAGAGTCAAAGAACTAACCATTGGGGAAATGTCTAGCCTTATAAATTTAGTGCAGCATAGTACTCTCCTCTTGTAGAATCCTCCACCTGTGCTTGGCTAACAAGGCTAAGTTGTAGAATCCTCCACAGTGTCTTCTCTATTCTCTGCCCTTATGTTTGTCCTTTCTAGCTATAAGGATTGATGACCCAGGATCCAATAGTCTCTCCAAATTTTAGCCATCTTCCCATCACCTATCCTCCACGAATCAACCACTTTTTAGCTTCCCAAATTCCTCTATTCCTCTCCATGCATGTGAAGAATTATTCCCCAAACTAGAGTCAAAGAACTGACCATTGGGGAAATATCTAGCCTTATAAATTTAGTGTAGCATAGTACTCTTCTCTTGTAGAATCCTCCACCTGTGCTTGGCTAACAAGGCTAAGTTGAAAACTCTCAAGTCTTTAAAGCCTAAGTCATCTTTAAATATAGGGTCAAACAATTTTTTCCAACTAATCAAGTGAATCATTCTTTCATTCTTTTTCTGAACCCACCAAAATCTTGTCATCATGGATTCCAGTTTTGAGCATAAGTTACCAGGTAGTAAAAAACAACTCATAGAGTATATAGAGAGTGAGAGGGCTATTGCTTTTGTAAGCACTTCCTTACCACCTTGAGATAGCATTTGTTCTTTCAAACTCTATAAATTTTGCCAAACTTTGTGTTTTATTTTTGAGAAAGCCTTGATTTTTTATCTGCCTAAAGACCTTAGAGGTTTTATCTATGTTTATTTTCTGACCTGTAGTCTTCTCAAATTTATCAAGCAACAATTAAACATTTCTATTTTCCTAATAAAAGTATGACCATTAAGCTTGTAACGCCCCTGGTCCCAAATGGGTCGGAGAGTTACTACTGGTGAATTAAACTCACATTTCAAAGAATATATTATAGACTCCAAATTCTCAATGACATAAAAAATTATTACTTCAAACCAACTACCTCATATAATCAACCTCCCAAAATACCAAGTCATCATAACGCTACAAAATTATTGAATAAAATTCTCCAATAATCATAGAAATCCTTTATGCTTAATCGAGAAGGCTTATATCATCTCACTCATGCTTCCTATTCTTGATCCTCAATTGAAATACTCAAATTATCTAAAAATATTGTGGAGATAAAGGGTGATTTATCAACAACTTAGTAAGCAGACAACATATAATAGTATGTAAACATGAGCATTTGCAAAGTTTAGAATGTAGAATCAAAACATTTACTTTCAGAATGCAGAATCAAAACTTGTTATTAAAATATCAGAGCAAAACTTTCAGAAATATCCTTGTTCAAAAGTCCTTTAGCATATCATAATCTGAGACATCATCTTCATATCATATTAAAACATCACATCAGAATATAAGCTATGTTTAACCCCCATGGTAGGGTTGTATACTATCATTATACTCGTGGCAAGGTTGTATACTATTATTATACTCGTGGCAAGATCGTATACTACTAATATACCTATGGCAGAGCCGTATACTACTGTTATACCTCTGGCAAGGCCTTAACAAAACAAATTAGAAATTGAATCAAAACCATAACAGAATTAGAAAGTCATGCCAAATCTTTTTCAGATGCCACATTATATCAAAACTGAGTACTAAACAGATTCAAATCATTTTACATATTCAAAAACAGATTCAAAACATTTTTACATTACCTGCACAAATTTTCAAATTTCATATTTGCTCTTTTTGCTCAATTTAGAAACATAATGCCAGAAATTTGGTCATGTCTACACTAGTCATGACAAAAATACTTTTATCTTTCATACAGATTTCATAAGTAATGCTAAACAAATAACTAAAGTTGTTTCAAATTTCTTTTCATAACAAAATATTCACATTTTTTAAAATTAACTTCAGTTCATTTCTTTTATACAAAGTTTAGCGTATGAACCCTGCTTACCTAAATTTGTTAATTTCTCTAAATTTTTTTACAATAGTACCAAGGAAATATCAATCGTCACCTATAAAATAGTTACGTAAACTGCGTAAATTTCCAATTGAACAAATATTTTGTGATTAAAACCTGAGATATAAAAATGTATATTTTCCTTAATGCCTAAAAATGGTCAAAATCTTAAAATATCGACTCTCCCCATAATACTTTGATATTCACATAATTTCTCCAAACAAATACACTATTAAGTCCTAAGATCATATTACTCGGTTTTATAATATTGTCCATGCAAACACAATATTGACATCAAAATATATACAGTAAGCCCATTATATCTAGCCTTGGCCCATAAATTTGTGCAGCCCATAATGCAACATAACCCACAAAAACTATCTGCAAGTTCATGGCCCATTTCAATGAGCATGGCCCAATATCCAAAATACATACCAGCCCGTGAGTGACAAATATGGAAAAAAAAAGGAAGGGGGGGAGAGAGAGAGAGAGAGAGAGAGAGAGAGAGAATGTCTCGAGTAGAGAGAGAAAGAGCGTTACCTTGGTAGCTTGCGTCGTGCGACATGGAGGAACAGTGACATTAGCTGGGCGAACGTGGTCATAGGCTTACTTTCCGGCGAGTAATAGTGGCCAATGTTGACCGTTTCTCACGGGAGACCGTTCGTAGGAACGGGTCTCCAGCTTCCCTTCATCTTAGGAACTCTTGAAGTGGTCCACATCTAATTCTTCATCACATTTGTAGAACGTTGGAACTGCCCATGATAAATGGAACACGTGGGACACGTAGCCAATAAAGCTTGATGGAAGCTTTGGCTATAAATAGTGCGGTTTGGTCCCCAAACTCACTCAACTCAATCCCTTCAGTCTTACACCATCTAAATAGAGTGAGTAGAGCTTGGAAGTGCCAAAACCGAGAGAGAGAAACAGTGAAAAACAGTGAACAAGCTTCAATGGCTGGAGGTACCATTTCTTGTTTATCTTCAGTTTTGATTCGTTTTAAGTGTTTAATTCCGCATTATAGAATCATTTAGAGCTTACATTTGGTATCAGAGCCAGGTTTTATCTCTATCTTGAAGCTTGTATCATCTACTCTGTTTTTGGCCGTGAGTTTTTGAAGAAATTGTTTTTTATTTTTGGGTTGTTTTTGATTCAAAACAACATCAAAAATCATATTCAAAACACTTGTTTTATGTTTTTTGAGAAGAAAATATTTGTTTTTGGCGTCAAAAATGTGTTTTTCGAAGTTCGTTTTTCTGAGTTACTGTTCATTTCTGAGGTTGAAGACGATGCAAAACGACATGTAGTTTTGTATTTGAACAAAAACCACATGTAGTTTAGTGGGCGCTGCTGTTGGTTTTCTCTATAGCTAAACGACATGTAGTTTAGTGGGGATATCTAAACGATACGTTGTTTATTAGCAGCTTTGAATCCGTGAAAGAAAAACGACATGTAGTTTAGTCAGTAAAAAAAAAAAAAAAAGTGAGAAAAAAAAAGAGAAAAAGAAAAAGAGAGTATTATTTATTTTAATTGTGTGCAATTAAGATGATTGTTGTGCAAAATTAATAATTATAATTAAAAGCATGAAATTAAATGTTATGCATAATATTACAATTTTTAATTATGCAATATTGTTTATGCTTAAATAATGAGAATATTATGTGATTATGCAATATTGTTTATGCTTAAATCATGAGAATATTATGTGATTATGCAATATTGTTTATGCTTAAATCATGAGAATATTCTGTACATAATAATAACATGTTGATTTTAGTTAAAATTATGCAATTTATGACTATTCTCATATTTAGTTAATCCTTATGCATTAGAGCCATAATGTCTAGTGATCAATATAATTTTTGTTTAATTAAAGAATAGACATAGCATCTTTAGTTAAATAAAAATCATATATTATGATTTACTAGGATCACATAAATAATATTTAGACATTAATTGTAATTAATCATACTTAGTATAATAAATTTTATCCCACAGGAATTTTTATTATATGATTAATTAGGATAAAATATCAATTTGTTAATAACTTACCCACAGGAATTATAAATTAATAGTTTGATAGTTTTATCATAAAATTTAATATTGATAGAATATATATCAAATTATAATCATTAATGGACTATATGCTGTGGAAGTATGAATGTGTACATCTAAGGAGGTTCTGTCTAGGAGACTGGATTTTAAGCGGGACCATTGTGACCCCTCCAATCTTTCCTGAGAATCTTGAAGTTCTGTCTAGGAAAGAAAAATCTTTCCTGGGAACTTACTTAGTAGTATTATATTTCTTTCTGCAGTAAAATAGGTCTTACACATGATTATTGAGTAAATAATTTGATAAATTCTATTATAAAGTATAATTGAATCTGCTTGAATTAAAAATTTAGCTCACAGGTAATTTTTTATGTTATTAGATTCAATTTTTTTTAAGTATGATTTACATTGGTAAACCATGAAATTTTATTTAGGCCTCAATATTAACATAAGCATGTAATATATAATTTTTGCAGTTGTACAACCTGCAAGTCTCTCTGATATTCGTTATGATATCCCTGAACTTAAGGGAGATAACTATAAGGTCTAGAAGGAGAGAATTCTTCTTCATTTAGGGTGGATGGACATAGATTATGCTATTAGGAAAGACGAACCACCAGCACTTACTGATACCAGCACTGCAGCGGACATCACGCTTTATGAATAATGGGAGTGATCTAATCGCCTCAGCATGATGTTCATTAAGACTAGAATTTCTGCTGGTATTCGTGGTTCTGTTGATCAACATGAAAATGTCCGAGACTTGTTGAAAGCCATTGATGACCAATTTGTCACTTCAGACAAGGCATTAGCAAGCACCCTAATTATGAAGTTCACATCCCTAAGGCTCACTAATGTGAAAGGTGTGCGTGAGCACATCATGCACATAAGGGACATTGTGGCTCAATTGAAGAAACTCGAGGTTGAAATGTCAGAATCCTTTCTGGTGCACTACATCCTGAACACCCTTCCGCACCAATATGCACCCTTCAAAATCTCATACAACACACATAAAGATAACTGGTCAATCAATGAACTAATGACCATGTGTGTTCAAGAGGAAGGGAGATTGGTGATGGAACAAGGAGAAAGTGTAATGCTGGCAATGCATGGAAAGGGAAAATCTCAAGCCAACAAGAAAGGGAAAGGTAAAATACCTATCCAACCTGGTGCTGGAATCAAGAAAGATTCTAAGTGTTTCTTCTGTAAAAAGAAGGGACACATGAAGAAGGAATGCGCCAAATTTCAGAAATGGCTTGTGAACAAAGGTAATCCAACCTCATTTGTTTGTTATGAATCTAATATGGTTAATGTCAATATTAACACATGGTGGATTGACTCTGGATCAACAATCCATATTTCGAATTCCTTGCAGGGTTTGCAAAACCTAAGGAAGCCAGTGGGAAGTGAGCAAAGCATCTTATCAGGAAACAAGATGGGCTCGCATGTGGAAGCTATCGGAACTTGCTATTTAATTTTGAGTAGTGGATTTGTTTTGAAGTTAGAAAAGACCTTTTATGTTCCAAGTTTTTCAAGAAATATTATTTCAGTTTCAAGGCTTGTTATTTTTGAATATTCCTTTAATTTTTCAAATTCATCCTTTAGTTTATTTTATAAATCTGATTGTGTTGGAAATGGAACATTGTCTGATGGTCTTTACTACATTCATTTACAAAACAGTACCACTTATGATTCAATGCATGTTCACACTGGCACTAAAAGATGTGTTATCAATGAGAATTCCTCAAAATTGTGGCACCGGAGATTAGGTCATATCTCCATAGAAAGAGTTAAAAGATTAGTAAATGAAGGAGTACTAAATACTCTGGATTTTACTGATTTTGAGACTTGTGTGGACTGTATAAAGGGAAAGCAGACCAATAAGTCAAAGAAAGGTGCCAATAGGAGTTCGGACATATTAGAAATCATACATACTGATATATGTAGCCCAGACATGGACTCGCATGGTCAGAAATATTTCATCTCTTTTATAGATGATTACTCACGATATATGTATCTCTACATGCTTTATAATAAGAATGAAGCATTAGACGCCTTTAAGATCTTTAAGGCCGAAGTAGAGAAACAATGCGGTAAGCAAATTAAGATCGTGAGATCAGATAGAGGTGGAGAATATTATGGTAGATACACAGAGGATGGACAAGCACCTGGGCCATTTGCAAAGTTTCTTCAAGAGCATGGGATTGTTGCCCAATACACCATGCCTGGTTCACCGGACCAAAATGGTGTAGCAGAAAGAAGAAACCGAACATTATTGGATATGGTGCGGAGTATGCTTAGCAGCTCCAATCTTCATAAATCCTTGTGGGCTGAAGCACTTAAGACGGCAGTGTATATATTAAACCGAGTTCCAACCAAGGCCGTTTCTAAAACGCCATTTGAATTATGGAAAGGTTGGAAACCGAGTTTGCGACATATGCGCGTTTGGGGATGTCCGTCTGAAGTGAGAATTTATAATCCACAAGAGAAGAAACTAGACCCAAGGACCATTAGTGGGTATTTCATTGGATATGCTGAAAGGTCTAAAGGTTACAGATTTTATTGTCCATCTCACAGCACTAAGATTGTGGAATCAAGAAATGCAAAATTTCTTGAAAATGACTTGATCAGTGGGAGGGATCAAACCAGGAACATAGTTTCTGAGAATGATCATTTAGAATCTCAACCTTCTACCTCAAGTGATAGATTGGTTATTGTTCACAGCACCCCTCAAGTACGAACTGGTGTTGAACAACCAATCGTTGAAGTTCCACAAGCTGCTGACAACATTCCAGTAGATCAAGTGGTTCAAGAGTTGCCAAGAACTTTTGAACAAGAAGTTGAACCACATACTTCTCAAGAATATGATGGTACAACATTAAGAAGATCTATTAGGCCCAGGAGATCAGCAATTCCTGATGATTATGTTGTATATCTACAAGAGCCTGACTACAACACTGGAGTCGAAAATGATCCCGAGTCATATTTACAAGCCATGAGTTGCAAAGAATCAGAATTATGGTACAATGCCATGAAGGAAGAGATGAATTCTATGAAGAGTAACGCAGTCTGGGATCTTGTTGAGTTGCCTAATGGGGTAAAAACCATTGGATGTAAATGGGTTTTTAAGACAAAGAAAGATTCATTGGGCAAATTGAGAGATACAAGAAAGATTAGTTGCTAAGGGATTCACCAGAAAAAAGAAATTGATTACACGGAGACTTTCTCTCCTGTATCTAAGAAAGATTCCTTCGCGTTATTTTGGCATTAGTAGCCCATTTTGACTTAGAGTTCAACAAATGGATGTGAAAACGGCATTTCTCAATGGAGATCTAGAGGAGGAGGTTTATATGAAACAACCTGAAGGATTCCCCTCTAGTGATGGTGAGCAATTGGTTTGCAAACTTAAGAAGTCCATATACGGTTTAAAACAGGCATCCCGCCAATGGTATTTGAAATTCCATAATGTAATTTCTTCATTCGGTTTTGTAGAAAACATTATGGATCAATGTATATACCAGAAGGTCAGTGGGAGTAAAATCTGTTTTCTTGTTTTATATGTGGATGACATTTTACTAGCAACCAATAACAAAGGTATGCTACATGAGGTGAAACAATTTCTCTCTAAAAATTTCGATATGAAGGATATGGGTGAGGCATCTTATGTCATTGGCATTAAGATCTACAGAGACAGATTTCAAGGTATCTTGGGTTTGTCTCAGGAAACCTTCATTAATAAAGTTTTAGAGAGATTTCGAATGCAAGATTGTTCACCAAGTGTAGCACCCATTGTGAAGGGTGATAGGTTCAATTTGAACCAATGTCCAAAGAACGACCTTGAAAGAGAACAAATGAAGAACATTCCATATGCTTCTGCTGTCGGAAGCCTAATGTATGTTCAGGTCTGTACAAGACCTGACATTGCATTTGCTGTAGGAATGTTGGGACGATATCAGAGTAATCCAGGTTTAGACCACTGGAGAGCTGCAAAGAAAGTAATGAGGTACCTTCAAGGAACCAAAGACTACATGCTTATGTATAGACGGACCGACAATCTGGAAGTAATTGGCTACTCAGATTCTGACTTTGCTGGCTGTGTTGATTCACGCAAATCAACATCAGGATACATTTTTTTGATGGCCGGTGGAGCTGTATCATGGAGGAGTGCCAAGCAGACCTTGATTACCACTTCCACTATGGAAGCTGAGTTCGTCTCCTGTTTTGAGGCTACTTCACATGGTGTATGGCTTAAGAGTTTTATCTCTGGACTTAGAGTTATGGACTCTATCACTAAGCCATTGAGAATATATTGCGACAATTTAGCTGCTGTTTTTATGGCCAAGAACAACAATACTGGGAGTCGAAGTAAACACATCGACATTAAGTATTTAGCCATAAGGGAACGTGTTAAAGAAAAGAAAGTGGTCATTGAGCACGTAAGCACTGAGTTAATGATAGCTGATCCTTTGACTAAGGGCATGCCACCGTTGAAATTCAAGGATCATGTAGTGAATATGGGACTTGGTTCCATTATGTGATTTTTCATTTTATGAACAATATTATTTTAATGAAAATCTTAAGTATGCTGATGTTTTTCTTATATTGATGTGCACCTTAATTTAATTTTGAGAAAATTCATCAGTGTTGGACCAAGAATAAACATAGGGTTTATTCATTAAGAAATTGTTGCCACATAAATTATGATATTTAAGAAATAAATACATAGTAATACATGGAAAGGTAATACTCGTCAAAAGAGGACTTATCACCATGATTCATGTACTTATTACTTATTACCGATGGGTTTAAGATAAGATATTGGATTAAAGTGTGGACCAAGTGGGAGAATGTTGACCGTTTCTCACGGGAGACCGTTCGTAGGAACGGGTCTCCAGCTTCCCTTCATCTTAGGAACTCTTGAAGTGGTCCACATCTAATTCTTCATCACGTTTGTAGAACGTGGAACTGCCCATGATAAATGGAACACGTGGGACACGTAGCCAATAAAGCTTGATGGAAGCTTTGGCTATAAATAGTGCGGTTTGGTCCCCAAACTCACTCAACTCAATCCTTCAGTCTTACACCATCTAAATAGAGTGAGTAGAGCTTGGAAGTGCCAAAACCGAGAGAGAGAAACAGTGAAAAACAGTGAACAAGCTTCAATGGCTGGAGGTACCATTTCTTGTTTATCTTCAGTTTTGATTCGTTTTAAGTGTTTAATTCTGCATTATAGAATCATTTAGAGCTTACAGCCGAGGCAATGGTGGCAATGGCTGCATGGTACAACCCTCATGGTGGTTGGACAGCTTGCGGAGGAGCCTTACACAGTGAAGGTACTTGCTCTGTTTCATGTGGTGAAACAAAGGCTCTCGGTGGTTTACAGAGGGCGGGCAGTGGTTGTGAATGCAAGGCCGTGGCTAGGTTGTGCAGGGTGGTGGCGCACGGCTGGGTTTTGGGAAAACTCGAGCACGCTGAGTGGTGGTTTCTACGGTGGCTTGAGGCAGTGTTTTTGTGTTGGTTTGCTTGAACGTGTTGGGCTTACTCGGCCTGGGGTTCAGGAGTCTGGCGGTTGGCGACTTGAAGGGGAGAGGTGGTGATCGGCGTTATCTGCAGCTAAGGAAGGAGTCGTGGAGGAGCTGCTGGACTTGGGTTGCTCTTTTTTGGTGGTGTAAAAGTAGGGGCATTTTTGTTGACCATTACGGTGGTTGGGGACGGTGGTTCAAGTGGCTAGCGGTTGAGGAGAGTAGAAGAGGAGGAGCGGTGGTGCAGCGACTAAACTCGCTTGGATGTGGGCTCCTTTGGCCGTGACACAGCGAGGCTCAACCATGGTGGCTTGCGGTTGTGTGGATTTTCGTGGGACGAGGTAGTGGCAGGAGGAGGAGCATGCAAAACTGTGGTGGCTGCAGAGTCCTCTGCAACCTAGTGTCTGTTGGCTCCACAGTGGTGATAGAGAAACAGCCTAGGTGTGGGGAAGCATCAGTGGATCAGCGTGGATTGTTGCGCTGCGATTGGTGGTGGAGAACAGGGAAAACTGAGTGAAACTCTATGAGACAGCAGACCCAAAACCGCATAGAGTAGATACGAGACAAACTAACGAGTGAGGGGTCTGTTGAGAGGTAGATCTGGGAGTTGGAAAAATAGATTGAAAAAGGCTGAGGAAGGTGGGATGCGCATGCATGAATTTATATAGGTAGCCGAAACCTTAGAGACAAAAAAAAAAAAAAAACGTGAATGAGATATTGAATAGTCATGTTGGGCTTTTAGAATAAAATCTTCAGCCATTATAAAAAAAAAATAGTAATGTTAGATAAAGTCGTAAAGTATGTAAATGTCACTTAATTATTTTAAAAAAGAATAGAGTCCACGATTAAATAGTTAATTTTTTTTCATATAGGTCTTATATTAATTTATTCTTTTTAAAGAGATTGCGTGACATTTATACAACTACAACTACAAATATCATTTCTCTAAAAAAAAATATCCCCATATCTATAAATTATTAAATGAGTGTAACTCATTTATTGAGCCCAAAATCATTCGTTAAATCCTAATGGGCCTAAAAAAAAACTTTTTCTCTTGGGCCTAATTAAACTCCCAGATAAACAAAAATTCCAGCTCGTAGGCTAATACAAAATTATACAATAAATCTAAAATAAGGTTTCGAAATATTGGTCTGTTGAACGTAATTTATGCCCAACAATTTATATCCACCAAAATAAAAATTTGGGCACATAGTCTATCCAAAATTTCTTGTTAAATCTCAAGTGGATACCCATACTTATTAACCAAATAAAAATATTATATATATAAAAAAAATAATACACAGGTTTGGCCTGACTTAGTGCCGGTAGTGTTCATGAGACATATTGACAACTACTTTTCACATCCAAAGAATCAGAGGCCCACATGTGAAAATCCACAGCTCGTCTCTCCTGCGTACCTTGTCTCCACCCAAAGTGGGGTTGGAGCTTCGGCTCCACCCTCCCTCATCTTGTCCGGCGCTGGCCGGTGTAATATATAGTTTTTTTTTTCTTTTTTTTTCGTGTTTTTCCGTTCATAGCACAAAGAAGTGCCGATCTCCTACCTACCGGACACCTCCGATAGCCACGCTTCATGCCAGCAATTTCTACAGCCTCCGATTTGTCGAATGGTGGAAGAAATTTTCCTAAAAGAGTAGCGCGTGAATCTCACACGCGGCCTTTACCGTGCGTGAATTTTATGTACTTCCGTGCCAGCAAGCCTCAGCTGGCATCACGCACGGCTTCACTGAGATCAGCGGCCTCGGTTTACCTTGGCCCGACCACCGGCTTCCTTCCTAGTGTGGCGCGTGATCTACATGCTCCACCGTAGTCAGTGATGGTCCTTTTCCGGTGTATTGGCACGCCTTTCGATTGCTATGTTCTTATGTTCCCGCTTTCCATAACCGATGATCAAAATGAAGTGGGCGTGAAAGTTTTCTACAACCAATCCAGACAAGCAAGCAGTAGCACACACCTTCATGTGCGACTTTTAATTGCAATTTAATAGTCTGTTTATCAGACTATTCAAAACCGCTTCAAGCGGCATTCTCCTTAGTGAGAAATGGGTGGGAGCCATTTTTGGCTCCAGATGCCCCTTTTTATTTTTACTGGTGTTGTATTTTGTTTGTTTTGAAATGTTTGTTGGAGACTCTCACTCTACTGAATCTTGTATCATGTATGCTTTAATTTTTATCAATGAACACCTTGCTTAGAAAAAAAAAGAAAGAGAAAAAACATAGCTAACCATCTCGGTAGTTGATCATGTTACATGCGATGGGACTTTAAACCATGGAGTTTAGGCCCATGGTTAGCTGCACAAGCATCTTTTTCATGATCAAACTCTTAATTATTATTAAATCACATGCAACTAGCGTGAGTAATTGAGTTTGGGTGTTGCAAAATGAGAGAGTTTTTAAGATTGCATGTGATTAACTGGGCTAGCTAGAAGAAGCCTAGTCAGCCAAGCTCGGAGGTTTGTTTGGGGTTACTCTAATTCATACACCCAGTCCAAAATACAAGAATATTTGTTGCGAGGATGAGATTGAAGGCCCAATAGTCTTTCCCGGCCCAAGCTTAAGCCCAAATATGGTCGATTCATAAAGTTTTTAAGAGAACGACCAATTTTTATACAAGCTAGTGCTACTAATTAAGAATAAGAAACTAATAATACTATATTTGAAACTTGAATCGATCACAATTCACTTTATTCAGACATTAACTTGAGTTTGGACAGCCACTAAAACTATCATGTCACCAAAATAAGAAAAAAAGAGGCCAAGAAATTTTTCGCATTTTATATGGTCTCGCGGCCCCCACCTTATATATTTAGATGCATGTGTTGAGCAATCTGCTAAACTTATTAATACATAAACGTAACCCTATCAACTATTCCTTGTGATCGACAGCCACCGATGCAGAGGTCCATGTAGCTTATAAGGGCACAGGATCCACCATTAAAGACGCTACAAAATCTTCCAGAACAATTCCAGCATGTGTGTAGCTATCTTCATCCTTATACACGATATCACTGACACGTACAAGGTTGAGAACTCGCATGAGAATTGGCATGGGGACTTGGGTTGGGTAGAGGCACTCTTTGTTCAGATCCTTCCATGCATCTGACACTTGTTTCCTCAATTCATGGACTGCTTCTTCTTCTGTAACACCGTGCTGTGTCATGTAGCATTCAACAGCGGAAGCAACATGCCCTCTCTTTTGCTCAAACTGCAAGTATTATAATTGAAGAATCGTTTATATATGTTAGTATATAAATTAATAGGGAAATTTTATAAATTATTATTATAAAGAAAAAAAAATGGGAAATAATTAAACCTTGTGTGACACAATGTCATTCATGAGCAGCTAACCAATGCCGAAGCTGTGACCATTTTAGGGTTACTGAACAACCATTCGAATGAATCCTTTGTGACAAGTTCTCCCATTCCGACTAAGGATGTGGTTGCTAACATGGGGTAGCCAGAGGAAACAAGAGCATTGGACATATATTCGTCCATTGTTGGTATGTATTTCTGGTGGAACCATTCGGCTTCATGGTGGTATGCTCTAACTAGATTCTTCATCTGAGACAACATGCATATGTAGATATAAGTAATTGACAATCAGCACAAATACTAATTTTTTTAAACATATAATATTGTCAAACATAATATTTCCTGTTATATATGTTTGTTTGTTTGTTTTTTGCTTAATTTCTCAACTATGATGCTTACAGATTCTATTGCATACTGGACTCGATACAATTTTTCTTCACCTAGGTTTTGCTCCATTTCAGTGTAAATGTCTAGAAGTGCCTGGTAACTCATTTTCATGTACTCCGGGAGTTTATCTGCGGCACTCATATCCCACCTGTAAAACAGATAGTTTCTGTGCAATTTAGTTTTTCCAGTTAATCAGAAAAAATAAAGAATAAATACAAATATGATCAGGATGCTTATCAATCTCAACCTCTCAATTGCTTCAGTAAAGAGGTCAAGTTCTTCAATGGTACCATACACATCATAGATATCATCAATAACAGAGGTCATGGAGATCACTTTGGTTAGCATCCTCCTAGCAAAGCTATATTGGGGCTCAAAGTACACTCCCAGTATCCAAAAATAGCACTCAACCACCCTATCTCTGATAAATGGTAGCTTCCTTGAAAAGTCCAAATCTTTCCACCAACTGTAAAATATAATTGAAAAGAATCATTTTATCAATTACCTACAATTATCATATCATCATGCCCAAGCTAGCTTACTTACAGCACTTGCAAGTACTCTGAGATGGAGCTTAATAACTCACCTAGCAATGTCAGAAAGTTCTTTCTGGTGCACTTTCTGCAATAGGTTGAACTCCAACTTTGCAAACTTAAGAAGAACTTTATCATGTAAAGCATCTTCTTGGTATATAGAAAAGTAATGCCTTGCCTCTAGCCTTTGTAGTCCTTTCCAGATAGGTTGTTTCAAGGCATAGGTTACTTGTGCTGCTAGAGGCCCGCTTAATTGGGATGCTACAGACTCAAGATGTGTGGTAGTGAAGATAAGAGCCTCATCCAATATATCTTCACCTTTTACCCTGAGATGTGTGGCTTCATACAAGCTTAAAATTCCTTTCACATCATTGCAAAGCGATCCCTTAAAATTCCCTTTGTTGTCCTTAACTTGTTGAACATATCTACCTCACAATATTCCAATGACATCAAATGAGTCACCTCATGGAAGGAGATTAATATATAAGTATCATTGTGTGTGTGTGTTAAATAGTACTAATAGGCACTTTTTAAGCCCATAATCGTGAAACGGGTTCTGTCTTTTACTTTTAAAACCTTTAATTAGTTAATTATATTTCCATTGAAAAAGAATTCTGCAAACCTATACAAAGGAAGCAACTATTTTTTACCGCATGAAACGTAATAGCCATCTTGTCTAAGTAGTCGAAATAGCAGGGCAACAGTGTAGAGATCATCATTATATTCAGAGTCATCACTTTCATGAGTCTTCTGCAATTGTTGTAGAATTTCTTGAATCTCATTGTCAAAATGGTAAGACATGCCTAAGCGCTGAATTGCATCGACCAAGTTCAGTTTTTGTGAAGGCTTCCCAACCGTAGTCGTGAGCATGTCCTCACATTTTCCTTCAATTCCTCAATTTCTTGCCTCATTTTCACATCAGTCGTTTCCTGTACGAGCAAAAGTATATATGCACTATGACTATCCATGGATAATATGTATCATACTTTCAAGATAAAATATTATCCCTTGAAAAGTAAGGGCTTATAAGCTAGCGTTAGTTACACCATGAAATGCAAAAGTAGTGTTTGATTTTCAAGAGTTCAAATACATGATGTCATAATGTAAACAAGATAGATTATACAAAATCTTTAATTACCAAGGATTTAGAAGCATATGAGAGGAAATGGTCACCCCAAATGCTGGGTCGAAAATTTGCTGAGCGACGTTTAATTTCTTGCATAATATAATTCTGAGCAGTTGGAGCAGCTACTGCTGAAACTTGGAAAGACATTTTAGAAGTTAATTGGCACCTTACGTAGTATTGGAGATGGTGTTGCTAAATGGCACTTCTAGTGCTTTGAGTTCCAGGGGCTAGTATGAGATAAATAGATTGCAAGTTGAGGTATTTATAGAAAGAATGGTATTGCCTACCGGCCTTCTAGAACATATATAGTTTAAGAAATCGCCGCTAAGGAACACTTACGAAGATGCGAATATAAATGCTCTTAGGCAATACCACAACCTATATATCAAGCCTAATCTTAGACATCATTGCAACATTTTAAGTACAAAAAATTTGACTTGGCAATAATAGGTAATAGCTAGCACTTTTGGCTTATTTTTAACATTATTTTTGTTTTGCAATTTCAAAAAAATTGAATTATTTTTTTTTGTTTTATTAAGAAAGTTTGAAAAAATTGTAATGATTAAATGAAAATATTGAAATTTAAAAATTTGAAACTGAAAAATATTTATGTTTAAATGGTGTTTAGATATTGAGATGAGTTGAGACTGTCCCAACATTCAAAATAAAAAACATTCAAACGAGGGGCCTTAGTGTCTCTTGGAAGGATAGGGCAGCAATATATATGTGACTATGTGAGCCTCAAGTAATATTAGAGGATCGTCAAGTACATTTGGATTAGCAAAAGTTTTCCTAAATTTTAGCTAAAAATCTTATTTTTCTAAATTTTACTCATTTTTTAAAAACAACCTACATCTCATTCAATATTCTTTCTCTACTATATTAAAATGATATTTTTTTTTGTTATTTCTTTATTATTATCTTTTCTCTCACTTCCCTTTACAATCTTAACTACTCACTCTTTTACCTTTTTTCTTCATTTTAAAAATTTACACTCTAGCAAATATTTTAAACAAAATTTTAAATTCTTTTTGCAAATACGATAATATTTTCAATGTTTTTAAGAATATTATAAGTTTTTGTCAAAATTCTCTTTTTCCAATTGTAATATTTTGTAACAACTAAATTTTAAAAATTAGTAAAAAACTGAAATATATAATTAAATTTGGAATAAAAAAAAAACTGGAACTATATAATTAATAGGGAATCAAAATCGTACCTAGCACTGTAGAAATTAATGTGTGTTGGTTAACAAAAATTAGTTAAATTTTTAATAAAAATGACTATATTTAATATTATTGAAAGATATAAAAATATAATCTGCCCCACATTAACAAAAATGAGAAAATTTGATTTTTATGATATTGTTTGTAGTTTTGAAAAAAGAGGACTAACAAATAAATTTAAATATATTTTTAAATTTAGAATAAAAAAGCCAAAAGAATGATTTAGTATTGGTACAGTTGCACTCCAACTGTACAAATCCTAAACTGCAACTATACCAATCCTAAAATCGAGAGTTAGTTTAAAAAGCCACCACCTATCATATTTTTTCCTTAAAATTTGACAAAGGAACACTTATGAAGAGGCGAATATAAATACTCTTAATGCCACAACCTATATATCAAGCCTAATCTTAGACATCATTGCAACATTTTAAGTACAAAAAATTTGACTTAGCAATAATAGGCAATAGCTAGCACTTTGGCTTATCTTTAACATTATTTTTGTTTTGGAATTTCAAAAAAGTTGAATTATTTTTTGTGTTTTGCTTAGAAGTTTGAAAAAGTTGTAATGATTAAATGAAAAATTTGAAATTGAAAACTATTTATATTTAAATAGTATTTAGATATTGAAATGAGTTAAGACTGCCTCAACATTCAAACAATGTGCCTTAGTGCATGTTTGAGATTGCGGTAGGAAATATAGCTTATAACTTAAGTAATAAGTTCTACTATTAAAAATTTATTTACTGTCTGGTAACTATATATTTAAAGCACTTTCAAACATATTACATTTGTTTGGAAACAAATTAAAAAAGTACTTTCTGAGTTAGAAATGACTATTATTTAAATTTTTAAAAATTATGATCATATATTTGAAAGTTTGAAAGTTATAATTATTTTAAAATTGTATGAGTATTTTCATCCATTGACAGTTTTTTAAAAATTTGAATTACCTTTTGCATTATTCAGAAAATCACGTTTGAGAAAAAGCATAAAAAATTATGTTTTTCCTTAAACATACTTTTTAGTTTATTTGAAGTAAAGTGATTTAATATGTAACACCCAAATGACATAATTTTGTCCTTAAAAAACTTTTAAAACTATTTAAATACTTTTTAAAATTCCTACTGCAACCCCAAACAAACCCTTACTGTCTCTTGGAAGGATAGGGCGGCAATATATATTTGACTATGTGAGCCTCAAGTAATATTAGAGCATCTTTAAGTATATTCAGATTAGCAAAAGTTTTCTTAAATTTTAGCTAAAAATCATATTTTCCTAAATTTTACCCATCTTTTAAAAACAGCCTACATCTCACTCCATATCCTTTCTCTACTATATTAAAATGATATTTTTTATTATTTCTTTATTATTATCTTTTCTCTCACTTCCCTTTACAATCTTAACTACTCACTCTTTTATCTTTTTTCTTCATTTTAAAAATTTACACTCTAGCAAATATTTTAAACAAAATTTTAAATTCTTTTTGCAAATACGATAATATTTTTAATGTTTTTAAGAATACTATAAGTTTTTGTTGAAATTCTATTTTTCCAATTGTAATATTTTGTAACAACTAAATTTTAAAAATTAGTAAAAAATTGAAATATATAATTAAATTTGGAATAAAGAAAAACTAGAACTATATAATTATTAGGGAATCAAACTCGTAGCATTGTAGAAATTAATGTGTGTTGGTTAACAAAAATTAGTTAAATTTTTAATAAAAAATGACTATATTTAATATTATTGAAAGATATAAAAATATAATCTGCCCCACATTAACAAAAATGAGAAAATTTGATTTTTATGATATTGTTTATAGTTTTGAAAAAAGAGGACTAACAAGTATATTTTTTAAATTTTGAATAAAAAACCAAAAGAATGATTTTGGATTGGTACACATGCTCTCCAACTGTACAAATCTTAAAATTGAGAGTTAGTTTAAGAAGCCCGCCACTTATCATTTTTATTATCTATAATTGATTAAGGAACACTTACGAAGAGGCGAATATAAATGCTATTAGGCAATGCCACAACCTATATATCAAGCCTAATCTTAGACATCATTGCAACATTTTAAGTACATAAAATTTGTCTTAGCATTAATAGGCAATTGCTAGCACTTTGGCTTATTTTTAACATTATTTTTGTTTTGAAATTTTAAAAAAGTAGAATTATTTTTTGTGTTTTGTTTGGAAGTTTGAAAAAATTGTAATGATTAAATGAAAAAGTTGAAATTTGAAAATTTGAAATTGAAAAATATTTATGTTTAAATGGTGTTTAGATATTGGGATGTGTTGAGACTATCTCAACATTCAAACGAAAGGATCTTACTGTCTCTTGGAAGGATAGGCAGGCAATATATTTGTGACTATGTGAGCCTCAAGTAATATCAGAGCATCCTCAAGTACATTCGGATTAGCAAAAATTTTAAAAAAAAATTAGCTAAAATTTTTTTTTTTATTAAATTTTACTCATCTTTTAAAAGTAGTCTACATCTCACTCCATATTCATTCTCTACTGTATTAAAATGATCATTCTTTATTATTTCTTTATTATTATTTTTTCTCTCTCACTTTCCTTTACAATCTTAACTACTCACTATTTTATCTTTTTCATTCTTTTTAAAAATTTACACTCTAGCAAATATTTTAAACAAAATTTTAATTTTTTTTTTGCAAATACAATAATATTTTCAATGTTTTTAAGAATAATATAACTTTTTGTCAAAATTTGCTTTTCCCAATGGTAATATTTTGTAACGGCCAAATTTTAAAAATTAGTCAGAAACTGAAAAATATAATTAAATTTGGAATAAAAAAACTAGAATTATATAATTATTACAGAATTAAAATCATATACAGCACTGTGTAAATTAATGTGTGTTTGTTAATAAAAATTAGTTAAATTTTAATAAAAATGATTTTATTTAATATTATTGAAAGATAGAAAACTATAATCTGCCCCACATTAACAAAAATTAAAAAAAAAATTGATTTTTATGATATTGTTTGTAGTTTTGAAAAAAGAGGAATAACAAATATATTTAAATATATTTTTAAATTTAGAATAAAACAATCAAAAGAATGATTTTGGATTAGTATAATTGCTCTCCAACTGTACAAATCTCAAAATTGAGAATTAGTTTAAGAAACCACCACTTATCATATTTCTTCCCTCTAATTTGACTAAGGAAAACTTATGAAGGGGCGAATATAAATGCTCTTAGGCAATGCCTAATCTTAAAGATCATTGCAACATTTTAAGTACAAAAATTTTGAATTAGCATTAATAGGCAATAGCTAGCACTTTGGCTTATTTTTAATATTATTTTTGTTTTTGAATTTCAAAAAAGTTAAATTATTTTTTGTATTTTGCTTGAAAGTTTGAAAAAAATGTAATGATTAAATGAAAAAGTTAAAATTTGAAAATTTAAAATTGAAAAATATTTATATTTAAATGGTGTTTAAATATTAAGATGAATTGAGACTGTTTCAATATTCTAACAAGGTAACATTCAAATAAGGTGCCTTAATGTCTCTATGAAGGATAGAGCGGCAATATCTATGTAACTATGTGAGCCTAAAGTACTATTAGAGCATCATTTCATATTAGCAAAAGTTTTCTTAAATTTTAGCTAAAAATTATATTTTTTTAAATTTTACTCATCTTTTAAAAGCAGCCTACATCTCATTTCTTATTCATTCTCTACTATATTAAAATGATCTTTCTTTATTATTATTTTTTCTCTCATTTCCCTTTACAATCTTAGCTGTTCACTTTTTTATTTTTTTCTTCTTTTTAAAAATTTACACTCTAGCAAATATTTTAAACAAAATTTTAATTTTTTTTTTCAAATACGATAAAATTTACAATGTTTTAAGAATACCATAACTTTCTGTCAAAATTCACTTTTTCCAATGGTTTTATTTTGTAATAGCTAAATTTTAAAAATTAGTAAGAAACTGAAATATATAATTAAATTTGGACTAAAAAAAACTAGAATTATATAATTATTAGAGAATTAAAATTGTACATAGCATTGTGGAAATTAATATATGTTTGTTAATAAAAATTAGTTAAATTTTTTAATAAAAATGACTTAGTTAATATTATTGAAAGGTATAAAAATATAATCTGCCCCACATTAATAAAAATAAGAAAATTTGATTTTTTTTGTTATCGTTTGCAATTTTTAAAAATGAGGAATAACAAATATATTTAAATATATTTATAAATTTAGAATAAAAAACCCAAAAGAATGATTTAGGATTAGTACATTTACTCTCCAACTGTACAAATCCCAAAATTGAGAGTTAGTTTAAGAAGCCGCCACTTATCATATTTTCTTCTCTATAATTTGACTAAGGAACATTTATGAAGAGGAGATGTAAATGCTCTTTGACAATGCCACAACCTATATATCAAGCCTTATCTTAGACATCATTGCAACATTTTAAGTACATAAAATTTGACTTAGCATTAGTAGGCAATAGTTAGCACTTTGGCTGATTTTTAACATTATTTTTGTTTTAAAATTTTAAAAAGTTGAATTATTTTTCATTTTGTTTTGTTTGGAAGTTTAAAAAAGTTGTAATGATTAGATAGAAATTTAAAATTTTAAAATTTGAAATTGAAAAATATTTATATTTGAATAGTATTTAGATATTGATAAGAATTGAGGCCGTCTCAACATCCAAACAAGGGGCCTTAAGGTCCATTGGAAGGATAGAGCGGCAATATATATGTGACTATATGAACGAAAGTTTTCTTAAATTTTAGCTAAAAATCATATTTTCCTAAATTTTTTACTCATCTTTTAAAAACAACCTACATCTCAATCCTTATTCTTTCTCTACTATATTAAAATGATATTTCTTTGGTATTTCTTTATTATTATTTTTTTTCATAGTTCCATTTACAATCTTAACTACTCACCATTTTATCTTTTTCCTTCTTTTTAAAAATTTACTCTACCAAATATTTTAAACAAAATTTTAAATTAGTTTTTGCGGGTACAATAATATTTTCAATGTTTTAAAGAATAATATAACTTTTTGTCAAAATTTGCTTTTCCCAATTGTAATATTTTGTAACGGCCAAATTTTAAAAATTAGTAAGAAATTGAAATATATAATGAAATTTGGAATAAAAAAACTAGAATTATATAATTATTACGAAATTAAAATCATACATAGCACTGTAGAAATTAATGTGTGTTTGTTAATAAAAATTAGTTAAATTTAATAAAAATGATTTTACTTAATATTATTGAAAGATATAAAAATTAATATTGCCACCTTAACAAAATTAAGAAAATTTGATTTTTATGATATGGTTTCTAGTTTTGAAAAAATAGGAATAAAAAATACATTTAAATAAATTTTTTAATTTGGAATAAAAAATCAAAAGAATGACTGTTGGGGAAATCTTAAAATCAAAAGTTAGTTTAAGAAACTCCGACTAAGGAACATGAAGAGGCGAATATGAATGCTCTTAGGCAGTGCCACAACCTATATATCAAGCTTGATCTTATACATCAATGCAACATTTTAAGTAAAGAAAATTGAACTTAGCATTAATAGGCAATATCTAGCACTCTGGCTTATTTTAATATTATTTTTGTTTTGAAATTTTAAAAAAATTCAATTATTTTTCATATTTTGTTTAAAAGTTTAGAAAATTTTTAATGATTAAGTGAAAAATTTGAAATTATTTAAAAATTTGAAATTTAAAAATATTTATATTTGAATGGTGTTTAGATATTAAAATGTGTTGAGCCCATCTTAACATCCAAACGAGGGACTTTACTGTCTCTTGGAAGGATAGAGAGGCAATATATATGTGACTATGTGGGCCTCAAGTAATATTAGAGCATCCTTAAGTACATTTGGATTAGCAAAAAAATTTGTAAATTTTAGCTAAAAATCATATTTTTCTAAATTTTACTCATCTTTTAAAAACAACCTACATCTCACTCCATATTCTTTCTCTACTATATTATTTTTTTTTATTTTTATTTTTTCTCTCACTTCCTTTTACAATCTTAACTACTCACTCTTATCTTTTTCCTTTTTTTTGAAAATTTACTCTCTACCAAATATTTTAAACATAATTTTAAAATATTTTTTGTGGATACGATAATATTTTCAATGTTTTTAAGAATAATACTATTTTTTGTCAAAATTTTCTTTTCCGTAATAATTTGTAACAGCCAAATTTTAAAAATTAGTAAGAAACTGAAATATATAATTAAATTTGGAATAAAAAACTAGAATTAAATAATTATTAGGGAATTGAAATCATACATAGCATTGTGAAATTATTGTGTGTTTGTTAATAAAATTTGGTTAAATGTTTTATAAAGATGACTTTATTTAATATTATTGAAAGATATAAAAAATATATTCTGCCCACATTAACAAAAATGAGAAAACTTGATTTTTATGATATTGTTACTAGTTTTGAAAACAGAGGAGTAACAAATATTTTTAAATTTATTTTTAAATTTAGAATAAAAAAAATAAAAAGAATGATTTGGGATTTGAACAGTTGGGGAAATTCTAAAATCGAAAGTTAGTTTAACAGAACTGCTACTAAGGAACACTTATGAAGAGGCAAATGTGAATGCTCCTAGGCAATGCCACAACCTATATATTAAGCTTAATTTTCGACATCATTGCAACATTTTAAGTACAGAAAATTTGACTTAGCATTAATAGGCAATAGTTATAACTTTGGCTTATTTTAAATATTATTTTTGTTTTGAAATTTCAAAAAAATTGAATTATTTTTTGTATTTTGTTTGAAAGTTTGAAAAAATTGTAATGATTAAATGAAAAAGTTGAAATTTAAAAATTTAAAATTTAAAATTATTTGTTTTAAATAGTATTTAGATATTGAGATGAGTTGAGATCGTCTTAACATCCAAACGAGGGAGGCTTACCTCTTGAAAGGATAGAGCGGCAATATATATTAGATTATGTGAGCTTAAGTAATATTAGAGCATCCTCAAGTACATTCTGATTAGCAAAAGTTTTCCTAAATTTTAACTAAAAATTATATTTTCCTAAATTTTATGCATCTTTTAAAAACGACATACATCTCACTCCTTATTCTTTTTCTACTATATTAAAATGAACTTTCTTATATGTAGTCACTTTTACGTACTCATTTCTCACTCCACTAATATGATTGACTGCTTCATTTTTTTTAATATTAAATAATTGATTTGACTAATTACATAAATGAAATATACAAAAAGTACGTAAAAGTGACTGTATGTAGCAGATTTCATATATATATGTATACTAGCAGTAGTTCAATGTGCCAGGCACGTTTCTCTAGTTGAAAGAAGATAAAATTTGTGAAAATAATGTGTCCTAACAGTAAACAAATTGTGCCTCCATGCATGTGGCACAACATTGTGTAATTCAGTTAATTGTTAGTTCACAATAAACAAGAAAATTGAAATTGTACATAATTAAGATCTATTAGTAAATAGCCCAATGAACAGGGGCTTGAAACATAATATCAGCAAGCATTATGGAAATTGTTCAAATTGAAAACCAAAACAAATGACCATACAGCGCAAAGATTTTTTTAATTATTATTATTATTATATATAAGTAAACAAAATATATTAATTAAATTATAGGCAAAGCCATGTTCAGTACAGAAAATGCCCTAACTAAGGAGCAATGATACAAGGAAATCATGAAAATCTTGGACATTAATATTAACGACAATGGCCCAAGTACAAAGAGCTCTAAAAAAAAAACTTTTAGTTTCTCTATTGATCTCTTTTTGTCCTGGAACGTTTGTTCATTGCGCTCCTACCACACACACCACATAATGCAAATATGAATCATTTTCCATACAATATTGATCTGTTGATTGCCTCTTAAATCTGTCCAGCTAGCTAGAACAGCCACTACTGTCTCAGACATAACCCAACCCAAGTCTAGTCTATTAAATACTTTATTCCATAACCCTCGAGCTACCTCACAATGTAGTAGAAGATGGTCCATAAATTCACCCCCTTCCTACAGATGCAACACCAATTTGCAATGATCACCTTTCGTCTCCTCAAATTATTCATTTTGAAGATCTTACCCAACGAAGCAGTCCAGACAAAAAACACTAATTTGAGAAGCGCCTTGTGTTTCCAAAGCCTTTTCCATGGAAACTGAATAGGAAGCTCTTGTGATATAGACTTATAAAAAGAGCGAACCGAAAACAATCCTTTACCTATAGGTATCCACCACAATAAATCAACATGCTAGTTACTCGGTTTGGTTGAGTACAAAAGGATGAAAAAAGTTTCAAAACTATCCATTTCCCAATCTTGAGCCACTCGGCTAATATTGATGTTCCACTGGATTTGTTCCCTCGCTATCGCCATGACTTCTGCCACTAAAACATCTTTGGCACTTGAAAGTTGAAACCCTTAAGAGTGCAGGAAATAAATCCTTATGAGCACAATTACCACACCAAATATCATACCAGAATTTGATCCTGGCCTCCTCTCCTAGATGAAATCTTGTACGACGAGAAAAGACCCTCATCCTCTTCTTATATGTTTCCACAACCTCACTCCATAAGCCCATCTCACTTTGTTGGTACACCATCCCCCCCATAGTCTACCATACTTACTCTCAATCACTAACTTTCATAGGGCTTTTGGTTCTTTATGGTATCTCCACAACCATATTCCAAGTAATGCCAAGTTAAAAATTCTCAAATTTCTAATACCTAAACCACCTTTCAAAAGAGGACTACAAACCTTCTCCCACCTGACTATGTGGAATTTAAACTCCTCGCCTATTCCACCCCACAAGACATCTCGTTGTAGTCTCTCAATACAAAGTGCCACACTTGCTGGAATAGGAAACATAGACAAAAAAATAGGTCGGTAGATTAGATAATGTACTCTTTATTAGGGTAATCCTACCACCTTTTAACAAGTACATTGATAAGGTCCCTCTCTCTCTTCTCTCAAAAGACTGAGTAGGGTTTAGTGCTCCTGTTTTTCGACACAGGGTTTAGTCTCACTGGTTGTGAGGGCGGCGGTGGTTTACAGTTACTATGGTGGAAGAAGATTTGACCAAGAGATGGGAAAGACTCCAGCTGTCGAAGGAAGAAACAACTGTGTATCAAATAAAAGCGAAGGGCCTGAATGATGGGAATCTAAGGGGAAAACTCTGCATCATCGGAAAGGTGCTTTCAAAAAAGGGAGTCAACAACGAAGCCTTTAGGATGATAATGTCTCAGATCTGGAGACTACAGGGGTGGGTACGTTTCAAAGACCTTAATGAACAAATCTTCCTAATAGAATTTCAACAAATCCAGGATAAAGAAAAAGTTTTAAGTGGTAGACCTTGGTTCTTTGATAGGAATCTAATAACACTACACAAAGTAGATGAGAGTGTTTCTATGAACGCGTTGAAATTTCAGTATGAACCCTTCTGGGTACAGTGCCATAACTTACCACTGGCTGCAATGACTGAAGGGATAGGAGAGGATTTTGGCTCGTCCCTTGGGCATGTGATAAGGGTGGATGCAGATTCTAATGGATCTGCTTGGGGTAGGTGTTTAAGAGTGAGGGTTGCTCTGGACCTCACTAAACCTTTATTGAGGGGAAAATGGTTGGAGTTTGAAGATGAGAAGCTCTGGATCTCCTTCAAATATGAGAGGCTCCAAAATTTCTGCTTTCATTGTGGAATCCTATCCCATAAAGGAAGAACATGCTCAAGGCCAAGATTTGACCAACACTAAGATGAACAGCAACCAATGCAGTTTGGGCCTTGGCTACGAGCTCAGCCAATTAATACAAACCTATTTGATTTCAAAAAATATGGAGGCAAACCAGAATACAACAACCCAACAGCAGAGCAAGCCGAGAAGGAGAGGGTTAGGCAAAATGGAACAACCCATGACAAGAAAGAGTTGATAGAAACTGAGATAGCCATTGAGGAGACAGTATTGAGGGAGGAGAAAACCTTTGAGCATAGCAATAAGGCAGTGCCTCCAACACCCAAACCCTCATATTCAGGAGAGGAGGGGTGCAATTCTGTACCAACACAGAACCAACATCAATCTGTGAAGGAGGTACTTGTAGGAGCAAACGATCAAATGGAGTTAGACCTAACTATCTCTAGCTTAAGAGGAAAAAATGTGAAACTAGATAAAACCCAAACCACCCTAAATGCTGCTGAAATTCCAAACAAAGGAAGCACAGATAGAACCAGGAGGAGCATGAACAACATGGGACACCCCATGATCATAGTCCCTAACAACACTACCAGAACAGATGATGGGAATACCAAAACTGGTAAATGGAAAAGAAAGGCTAGAGGTGAGTCAATTTCAAGACAAGGCTTGGTGGATATTACAAATTCCAACCAAATGGTGGGAAACAAAAGAAGAGGTGGGAAAGGCAACACAGAGCTTGACATTAACCCAAAGAAGTTCAAGAGGGATGAGGGTGACACAGAGAACCAATCTGAAAAGGCAGTGGCTGGCTTCCAGCCCTGCTAAAACAAATGAGTCTTCTAATATGGAGTTGCCGAGGGCTTGGGAACCCTCGGACAATTCGAATCCTTATGAAATTGACTAAGGACAAGTGCCCTCATTTAGTGTTCCTTGTGGAAACTAAGTGCAACAAAACACAGATGGAGGAGGTAAGAAGATCTCTGAGATTTGATAGCTGTTTTGCAATAGACAGTGTGGGAACAAGTGGTGGCATTGCTATGCTCTGGAAAGAAGGGTGGGAAGTCAAAATTACCAACTATACCCGATGGCATATAAATGCCCATATACAGGATGAGGGAGGCAGTCCTAGTTAGCAGTTCACTGGATTTTATGGCCACCCAAATACAATGAAAGGAAAAAGCAGCTGGGAATTGCTCAAGATCCTTAAACCAACCCCACCAATGCCTTGGCTGTGTGGAGGTGATTTTAATGAAATTCTACATCAAAGTAAGAAAATAGGGGGAGCTTGGAGACCATACGCTTAGATAGAACATTTCAGGCAAGCCTTGGAACTATGTGGGATTTGTGACATTCAATCAAAAGGGCCGAAATTCACATCGTCAAACAACAGAAGGGGAAAAGGTTTCACAAAAGAGCGAATTGATAGGGCTATGGCCAATAAGGAATGGAATGACCTATTTAACCAGGCCTACTGCAATGCCTTGGCAGCTGTCAAGTCTGATCACTCCCCTTTACATGTTAACATGGAACATATAGTACATAGGAGGGGCAGGAGAAACAAGGTTTTTAGATATGAAGCAGCGTGGGAGTTGAAGGAGGAATGTGGAGGGATTATTAAAGAGGCATGGAACAAAGGCCAAGGGGGGAATTCACAGGCAGACAGAATGAGAGTCAAACTAGACTACTGTAAGAGGGACTTGTTAGTGGAAACAGAAGGCAACACAGCAAGCACAAGGGGACTCATCTCGAATCTTGGCTAGCATAAGCCACCTACAAGACAGTAGTGATGGAGCCCATATGGACAGAATGCAGAAATTACAAATAAAACTTGAAACTAATCTAGCTGAAAATGAGATGAAGCGGAAGCAACGTGCAAAACAGTATTGGTTGAGGAATGGAGACAAGAATACACAATTCTTCCATATGCAAGCAAACCAAAGAAGGAAAACAAACTCCATCAAATCCATTGCAGATAATGCTGGGAATATAGCTCATGAACAATAGGACATTGGAGAGGTTTTCACAGGTTTCTTCTCCTCTCTTTTCACTACTTCATTGCCCTTTAATATTGAAGCTTGTTTACATGCTTTGCAACCAAAAGTTACAACTGAGATGTCAACAAGAATCATGAAGGAATTCACAACTGAGGAGGTTAGAACAGCTGTGCTCCAAATGAACCCATTGGGTTCCCCTGGACCCGATGGCTTCCCTGCTCAATTATACCAGAAACACTAGGAGGTGGTGGGGGATGATGTCTGTAGGTTTGTGCTCCAAGCTCTTAACCAAGGTGGTTCCCTCAAAGAAGTAAATGACACATTCATAGCCTTGATTCCCAAAGTAAAAAAACCCAAAAAAGGTGACTGAATTCAGACCTATAAGCTTCTGTAATGTTAGTTACAAGATAGTGTCAAAAACCTTGGCAAACAGACTGAAATGCATACTCCCTTCACTCATATCAGCAAACCAAAGTGCCTTTGTACCCGGGAGACTAATCTCAGATAACACCTTAGTTGCTTATGAGGTACTTCACTCAATGCAATCAAGGATAAAGGGGAGGAAAGGATTCATGGCTCTTAAATTAGACATGAGCAAAGCCTATGATAGAGTTGAATGCTCTTTTGTGGAAGCTGTGATGAAGAAAATTGGTTTTCCCCTACATTGGGTCAACCTGATCCAAAAATGCCTAAACTCAGTCTCTTATTCCATTTTAGTATATGGAGAGCCTCAACAACAGTTCTACCCTTCTAGGGGAATCAGACATGGGGACCCCCTCTCCCCCTACATTTTCATCCTATGTGTTGAAGCCCTCTCTGCATTACTAAACCAAGCTAAAGAGAGGGGGATTTTAACCAGTGCACCCTTGGGGAGAGGCCCTACTGAGGTGAATCATCTGTTCGTTGCAGATGATAGCCTTATTTTCTGTCAAGCTACAAATGAGGAACTAAATAGACTGCTAGTGATACTAGAAACATATGAACAGGCCTCGAGACAGGTACTAAACAAAGACAAATCCTCAGTGTTTTTCAACAAGAACACAAAACAAGAGCTCAAAACCAGATACTACAACTAGTTGGCATCAAATCACATGGGAGCTTTGAAAAGTACTTAGGTCTATCTGTAATGGTGGGAAGGGCAAAGATTTCAGGCTTTCATTCCCTCATAGAGAGAACCTGGGCTTGAGTTGCAAATTGGAAGACAAAGCATCTGTCAAATGCAGGAAAAGAAATACTACTCAAAGCCGTGCTCCAAGCCATCCCAACCTATGCAATGGGGATTTTCCTCCTTCCAACATCCATCACAAGAAAACTGAACCAACTCCTAAGGAAATTCTGGTGGGGGTATAATGAAGATACTTAAAAAATCCATTGGATTTCATGGGAACAACTAAGCTCTGGCAAGGAATTAGGGGGTCTGGGGTTCAGGAATTTTCAAAGCTTCAACATAGCTATGCTATCAAAGCAAAGCTGGAGGATGATTCAAGACCCAACTTCCCTAGTAACGAGAGTCTACAAGCAGAAGTACTTCTAAAAAATGGGCCTATTGGAGTCAAAATTGGGGTCGGGTCCTTCATATGCTTGGAGGAGCATCCATGCAGGGCTGGATATGTTAAAAAAAGGACTATTATGGCGGGTGGGAAATGGAACCAGTATAAACTTATGGCAGGAAAGATGGATTCCAACCCTGCCTTCACAACAGATCTCATCTCCTAGAGGCAATGATGTATGGTATGAACTGGTTAGTGACATAATAGACTCCAACTCGAAAACCTGGAGAGAAGACCTCCTGCAAGAGATGTTCTCAAACCAGGAGATTGAGGCCATCAAAATCATTCCTATTAGTTTAGGAGGAAGAGAAGACAAAATGACTTGACAATTTTCCAACAATGGACAGTACATAGTTAGGAGGGGATATCACTACCAGAGGAGCCTGGTGTCTGAAATGGAGGGGGAAGCATCGAGTAAACATAGTGACAAAGATGTGTGGAAAAGACTATGGAAGATGAAGGTTGCCCCTACTGTTAAATGCTTTGTGTGGAGAGCATGTAGTGAAGCACTCCCCACCTGTGCTAACTTGAAAAGAAGGAATCCTCTATGCCCAATCTGTAGAAGAGAACCTGAAACATCAGGCCATGCTCTAGAGGGTTGCACAGCTGCAAGGGATGTCTGGAGCCAAGGGTGCGTCAAGATCCAAAAGATGTCACATCACAACAACCTGTTCTTCAATGTATGGAGTCGCCTAGTGCAACAACTAGACCAAGATGAATTGGAGGAGGTGGCTGTAACCTTGAAAGGGATCTGGACTAGAAGAAACGAGTTTTTGTATGGCAAAGGGTTTAGGCACCCTACCAGTATATCCCAAACAGCAAGAATTGAAGTATTGGCCTTCCATGAGGCAAAACAGTCCCAACAACCTGATCTAATGCAGAGAATTCAGAAAGAACCTAAATGGGAAAAACCAGTAGCAAGTTACTATAAAGCAAATTGGGATGCGACTTTGAGGGTGGAATCAGGAAGAATGGGGTTGGGAGAAATCATTAGAGATCACAATGGAAGAGTCATAGGCACACTCAGGGCATCCCGGGCAATTACAGAAACCCCATTTGATGCTGAAGCCCAAGGCCTTCTACTAGCAGTAGTCTTCTATAAGAAAATTAGCCTGAGTAATCTAATACTGGAAGGAGATTCAAAACAAGTTATTGATCTCTTACAAAGGGAGGGACCCAACTGGAGCAGAGGGGGGTTGATGATAGAGGATGCAAGGCAATTATTGAATACCTGGAGTCAATGGACAGGAAAACATGCGTGTAGAGAGGCAAACAAGGCTGCACATGTGTTAGCTAAATCAACACTCAATTTCTCTGTAGATCTATTTGATATTGAAGAATGTCCTTTGTGCATTCAATCAATTGTAGCTACTGAGATGTTATAATCTTGGTTTTATTAATGAGATCAGGATTTCCTTTCAAAAAAAAAAAAAAAAAAACAAGTACATTATCTTCTAACCTGCCAATCGATGCTCTACCTTTTCAATCATTGTATCCCATAGAGAAGCTGCTCTCGAGATGGCCCCCAATTGGAGGCCAAGATATGTCATAGGGAGTGAGGAAATATTACACCCCAGAGTATTAGCCAAAGTTGTTCACATCACTAGTCTTGTCTCCTACGCTCTTTCACTTTTTATTATCCGCTTTTTCTTTTGTTCACCATAAAACTGCGAAAGCCACTCCAAATTATCAGATTTGGTATTTACAGTAGGTTTAAACTTTAGGAGCTCCTCTTATGATGGTTCAACTTCCCAGCAACTTATAGAATCTGTTGGTATTTTCTTGAACAAATATCCTACACCCTTGAACATCAGACCATCAAGAACCTTGAAAATGATGTCAATCTCACAATCACGTTTGAATTTAATAAGAGGCCGAAACTCCCTACAAAGTTTGAATACAATCATATAATTAAGAGAAGTTGAGAATTTGAAAAGACGAATTAAAAAAGACAGGATTATGCATATTACTCAAGTTCACTTATGCTCATAAATCATGGTTCTAGGATGGAATTTTCCTTGAGCTTAACTCCCCCACCCTGTAAGAATGATATGCTAAATACATGATTAACAGTACACGTACCAAGTTCATTAATCCCAAAGGGAAGAAAAAAAAAGAGAGAGAGACAATGTTCTAACTGTAGTGAAGAAACCAGATAAACTTCACAAAAATTAAAATAATAAACCCAATTCCTTTCTCCTGTAACCCTTTTTCCTTTTAAAAGGCTACAAAAGCAACATGTCTTTTATCTAGAGAACTCAATTTCCTTTGTTTCCTTTTCAATTCTTTTCCAATCCAATGACAGTCCAAACCTCCAGATCTCTTCATAGTTTTCTTCTTTTCTCTTCCATGAAAGTTGCAAGTCCAAGAAGCCACACAAAATCACACAAACAACAAGCAACAAAAAACCAAAACAAACTGCACAGAAAAATAGAAAATTGAAATTGACAACAACAAAAATTGTAATAGACAGTAGCAAGTTCTTTTCTCTCTCAGGTTCTTCAAATTTTCAACCTTTTCCCCTTGATTTCTTGATTTCTTGATGAATTATAGCTATAAAACATCCAGAAATGATTGCTAATGGATGTAGCAACAACATGTAATTGGGAGTGTTGGAGTACTATCGTTACTTCAAACCTAATAAATCAATTATAGTCAAGCAGGTCTTTAAAAGAGAAAAGAACAAAATAAAGTATAGCCCGAACAATTCACAAGCAAAAAAGAGTTTATATATTATTATCCATGTATGCATTTCGCCCATTTCTAAGGGACATAAAGTTAAATCCATGCCAGTTACATGACTTGAATATAGATATTGATGAAGACAATTCAGCATAATAAAGCACCAACTTGCATATTTCCTATTTGATCCAACATTAAAACATCACGGGACACATCTTTGTAAAGAACACCATTCTGAAATACAAGAAAAAGAATAGAGAAAATAAATTATAATAAATATATAGCAACAAACAAGAAAATGGGAAAAGTAAACAATATCTAGACAATAGACCTCATGCAAATGGTTCGTTGAGAGGGCTGTGAAGTATGGAAGCCAAAGGGCAAGCAAGGCATGTATTTAGAAGTATGCCAACATGAACTTGATTGGCACAAGTACACAAAACCTGAGTTACACAAGTTGAAGGACTCAAAACTCTTCATGACGTTTTTCTCTATTAAGATTTGTGCTTCCTTTCCAAGACCTTTGACCTTTTGCTTTGAAAATCTTGTCAAACTAAGCAAATTTTCTAATTACCAATTGGAATTATACAAAATCATTTCATCAGTACACATAACAATTCATTAAACATATGTATCCTTCTATGATCACCGTATCACATTTATATTCTACCCAGGGGATGATTTTCTAGTGTGGGGAAGAAATGTTTATTCATGAATTCATCTCATATCAATTTCGTGCATACCACCATAAAGAATAATGTATCCACCTTTAGTAATATGATAAACTTGAGAGAGAGTGAGAGAGAGAGGACTATTAGTATGATCAATTGTTGGGCAGTACCACCATTGAGTTTATATACTCTCTTAATACTCAAAAAAGTATATCAAATTTCATATTAATTGGATATCATTTACTATTGCACCCACAAAGTTCATTCTTTTGGGTATATCTTTAATACAAATTAAAAAGCTCTAAGGAAAAATTGGATGAAAGACTCAGTTTAATAAATCCAAAGAATGCAGGGTAGAATGGTGATTGAGCTGAGATATTGCATATTTTAGCTATTTAAAACCAATGTATTTCAATTGCTTCGTGACATTATTTATTGGTTTTAGATGAAAAAAATAGTTAATAAGTATAAATTCGAGTTGTGATTTTTAATTGATTAATATCATGTTTATGCTTAATTTTATAACTATGATTTAATTGGACAATACTTCCTCACATATATAATATTTTTTTTAATAATCTATTTTCTTTTTAATTTATTTCGAGTGTATTTTTATTTCTTTATTTTCAGCTTAAATAAAATTCACGAGATCAAACGGTGAAGCTTTTACGTAAAGTCAAGAAGCAGTTTCACGTGTTGTCTGGGGGTGCTTTCGGTGGGCTAGTTGGACGTAAAAAGGAGACGGAATTGGGTGCAGAAATTAAGGATAGTTTCGGTGCTTGATTGATTGGAGAAGCCGTGCGTGCTTGACTTGGAAGTCTATAATAAAAAAAA